>CM042869.1:7240467-7361467 GCA_023658055.1 Thaleichthys pacificus
CATGACCAATCGAATGTATGAGCTTGTTCTATGCATCCTCCAGATCCTTCAGTAATACCTGCATGACAAACTGGGATGTTAAGTGTTGACATGGCCTCGGGTGCTTATATTTGGTGCTTGTGTGTGTGTATGTGTGTGTGTGTGTGTTTTCTCTGGGCAGAGAGGAGGGGAGCTGTGTTCAGGGCTTCGTGGAGATCTTTGACATGCTGCTGGCTGCCACCTCCAGGTTCCGAGAGCTCCAGTTGCAGAAGGAGGAGTACGTCTGCCTCAAGGCCATGATCCTTCTCAACTCCAGTAAGTTCATATGTGTTCCTTCTGGGTGCCCCAGTGTGTTTGTGCATACTTGTTTGTAGCGTTTATTATTCAGACAAAAAGAAAACATGAAAAAAAACTCTCGCGAATGCTCATGTTTAATATCACATTTTAGCGTTTGATATTCGTTTGTCTTATCCTTATCTGTTTGGGGCATCCGTCGAAGGTTGGCTTCGGGTTAAGATCCCTTTTAAAAAAAAGAAGTTCCAGTGTGTGCCGGTTTCGTATTTAGCGGATGGGTAATGTTTGGTTTAAATGGAGACTCAGGTGTGTGTGTGTTGTGTACTTGTGTGTGTGCTGGCAGACATGTGCCTCAGCTCTTCTGACGGGGGGGACGAGCTGAACAGCCGTGCCAAGCTCTTGTGCTTGCTGGACTCGGTGACAGACTCTCTGGTGTGGGCCATCGCCAGAAGGGGGATCAATTTCCAGCAGCAGTCCACCCGCCTGGCCCACCTGCTCATGCTGCTGTCACACATCCGCCATGTCAGGTACGACACGGGCCACCAGTGTCGAGACCCAGCGTGCACTGCACTCCCGCTATTCAATACCACTCTTTGAACACTGTGAAAAGGACCCCACGACTAAACTAAAAGTGAAACCACCCGATTCTATTCCGCTGATGGCTATGTTTTGCTTGGTCGGTTTTTCTTCTGCTGCGGGCAATGCTATGCTATGCTGGCATGGCTGTTGTTTTGAATGTATCCGGTGAAACGGGCAAGCTTGTTTTCACAACTCCCTCCGTGTTCCCATTCTCCCTCTTCGACTCAGCGTTTCTACTGAACTCTGTCCCCGCAGTAACAAAGGCATGGACCACCTCCACAGCATGAAGATGAAGAACGTGGTGCCTCTGTACGACCTGCTCCTGGAGATGCTGGACGCCCACATCATGCACAGCTCCCGGCTGCCCCACTACGTCCCCCAGCCGGGCCCCTGCCCCCGAGCGGGCTTACCCCCACAGCTTCACAACCCCGGCAGCTGTGCTACCCAGACTCTGACCTCCAGCAGCAGCAGTGATGACCCCCAGGAACCAGAGAATTCCGAGCGAAAGATAGAAAGGTTTTGTTTACATGTTCTTTTTTTTTTATTATCGCCAAATGCCTATAAAGACTGGGGAAACTATGTCCGACCCACATTTTTTTCTCCCACATACTATCTGTAGAGGATAGAATGAGCATGCAATTTAAGAGGATTGCGGACTGACATGTTGCTTTTGTGTCTTGACATATTTCCCATGAAAAAGTCCTTAATCCTCACTGGATTCTGTGCGTTTGCATAGTAAACCAATGTCATAAACAGTGTTACCAAGTTGTAAACAGTGTTGCCAGTTTGGCTTTAGGCTAAACACCTGCTGGTGTTTTGTATCCCATGAAAGAGTAACTTCATAAATCTGGCAGTTTTACAGGATACCAGAGACAGAATGACAAGGCATTTAGTCATTGTTTGGTGCTATGAAAGAGTTGAGATGAAAGAAGACAACAGATGAGAAAGCAAAGGGAATCGAGTGCTGCGTATCTGAGTGTTGACAGAGCTTGACTCGGAGAGAGATAATGGGAGAGAGAACTTGAGTTCTAGAAGAATTCTGAGAGTGGGTGGATGTGGGCACAAAGCTAGATTTTTTTTACAGTAAATTCAAGTGTATATGCAACCACAGGGTAGAACGTTATACTGTTTGGATGACATGATTGCATATTGGTGATAAGCGGTCACACTAAACTTGTTTGTCTTTTCCTTGTTTTAGCTGGTTCAAGGGGGATCCCTACCACACGGAAGCTGACTGAGGAGCAGAGGAGTTGTACGACGGTGGATTATGTAAAGTCATGCTTGTCAATGACTATCTACTTCTGGATACTTTTAGAATGTGAATTTGAGTTTGGGAACTTTCCAGACAATCAAGTCAAGACGCAGGAACAATGAGCGAACATGGATTACTTTCAGGCTCTCTAAGGGGTTTGAGGTTGCATCCCAATGGCTTCATCTCATCAGCTACGCTTGGACCTTGTCCTCACAATTAAATACAACAAAGAATTACTCCTTGTTTCTAAGTCTGTCGTTTGTTATTCGCAAGACAACAAAAGTGTCCTGTGAGAAAAAGGCACTTTCATTTAGCAGACGCTCTTATCCAGATGGACTTACAGTAAGTACAGGGACATCCCCCCGAGGCAAGTAGGGTGAAGTGAAGTGCCTTGCCCAAGGACACAACGTCATTTGGCACAGCCGGGAATCGAACCGGTAACCTTCAGATTACGAGTCCGACTCCCTAACTGCTCGGCCACCTGACTCCCACTTTCAAGCCATCTCCTTTTTTTTTGTCTATGTAGATTGTAAGCAGAGAAAAAGAGTTGACCCTATTTTCTATATTGTATGTGCTTGTAAGTGAATATGTAGCTTAGACTGACAATCAACCAAAAAAAAATTGCACTCCTATTGTATTATACAAATTGGTACGGTCTTTCATGTGAATGTATTCCAAGGGCAAGATCAATTAAGAAAAAAGGTCTGCATTAACATTTTTTAAATGTATATATATTCCTTTGCCTGTACTATCCTTTTCTTGTCTTTGCTTTTTTTAGGCAACTACATTTTGCACTAGTAGTTACAGTACCATTTTCTAGCTAAATGTGTTTCTAGGTCTCTGTATTGGTGTAAGAAGGAATATTATCTTCCTCCATAGAAGGTTTTCCTCTGAAACTCACAAGACAAAACACCAACCATGCAAAGCCAGTACTCACATTCTCTCACGTGGTGCAAGTTGTATATTGATCTTGGAAAGTCCTATCTCAAGCAAATATTCAACCCTGGGTGAGAGAGAACACCAACACATATTCTTGGTCTTTATACATTGGCACACTCACATTCTGTAAATGTTGCTTCTGACCGACCTCACAACATTTATATTGTTTTAAATCATTTGGAAACACATCCTCCTCCTCCTCCTTAAGGTAAAGTGCAAAGGGGAACCTAGTGTAGTATTGTCATAAAGAGGTTATGGTGCAAATCTAATTTAATAGACCAAAGCAGCACATTTTCCAATAAATGTTGGTTTATGTGGATAGGAACACGTGGGTGACAGACGACAGTAAGTGAAGAGATGGATGCTTGTTGACTAGTTTTATACTATTCCAAGAGTGCAATGCACGACTGCCATGTCCTTTCACAATGCTACTTCTATTCAAAGAAGGCATGTTTTGCCCAAATAAACTATAGGTGCATCATTTCCATATCGTCGGGTTCCTTTTTGCAGTGACATACTGTATGACATTATGTGATTTGCTCCCATGTCACGCATATTGCTGCCCTCAGAATAGAGACCCAATTTCAAATCTCCATTTCCTTTTGTGGTTATGGATTATGTGGAAGCTGAAGTATACTTGCATTTCCAATCTCATGTTTGGTCTGTTCACTGGCCCTTCCTTTTCACTGACAGATTCCTCACTGTAATTGGACACATTGAGCATGTCTGGGTTAGGGTTAGGGTTGACTAGAAAACTGAAGAGAAGATGAAAGGGTTCCTTCTTTTGTCCTTTTCAGTCATATATGAGGACACATTATCCAGACTTAAAACATTTTAAAAGGGGGAGGAGTCCTCAAAAACAAGTTAGGGTTTCGAAAATGTTTCAGAGTTTTGTTGAAAGAAACGTTAAATACCTAACCATTAGAAACAGATATCAATGGAAATAATATGAGCATGAGATGCCATTGAGCATTGGGTTTGAACACTGTATTGTCTTTCTTTCTTTCTAATGTTGTGTGTGCTTCAAGTGTCAAAGTTCCAACATTGTTCTTTGGATCAATGTTTTGTAGGAATTACTCTTTGAATAATAAAAAAACACGTAAAGATTTCCTGTGCCAGAAAGTTATTAAGGTTTCTTCCAGCACTTGTGAGGAAAACAATTATGTAAAGAAAGGGATTTAAATTAAGAACATTCAAAGGATGTATGACTACTGCTTAAGGTTAATATGATGTATGAGAAAAACCGCTATCATGGATCATGGATGCCTGATATTTCGAACTCCTGCAGCATTTCTATTCTTCAGACGAGGTGGGATCCCAGCCCAATCTGAAGTCACACGGAAGGTGTTTGTGATTGACAGGTAGTGGTTGTGGTGCCTGTAGTGGGGCAATTATGCCCAATCTACTCCAATTGCTGCACTTGAGAACAACTTTTTAAAAGGTTTTGAAATACAGAAAAAGGTTTTGATTTGATTCGAATAAGAATGAGACATAATCTATTATATTTTTGATATTTGTGATATTGAAGTCTGATGTCAGAAAGCACCCCTGTCTTGGATCAATAAAAACAAATGTTTACAACCAGAAAAATATGGACATTGTTTTATTTAGGCCTTGAAATATATATTCTGTTCAAAGGTTTAAGTGTCCTATGCACTAGGAGCGATGGAAATGGATTTTCTCAGTCAGTTAATAACTACACATTGTTTTGAAAAGATTTGAAACATGATAACACATTGTTTTGAAAAGATTTGAAACGTGTAAATAAAAAATTGCGATTGTATTAGACAATGGTCGTATTGTGATGAATATTTATACCAGTGCATGATGGCTACAACATAATTATCCAGTGTTTAACAGCTGTGTCGTGTTTGGGTCTGTGGGACACATTTTCGATGTTAAAGAAAAATACAATTAATTACTTCTTCAACCTGAGACATTTTGGCCCTTGGGTCATCTGCACAATGTTAGTGTCATTCATGATTTCAACACATTATTTCGATACACTGTAAAAACAATGTGTTATGGCTGTATTGTTTTTGAACCCATTTCAGTTGAGGGACCACTGGGTGAGTAACAATAATATGAAAGCCACACGAGGGATATTTCCTCGTTCTCTTCCATCAAGAGAGAGAGAGAGAGAGAGGAGTACAAGTAGAGCAATTGACAGCAATACACAATAACAGGGTAAAACAATCCTGTCATGTTTAACTCAGCGAACGGACCGTCGGGAGGGTTCATTTTCCTCGTTGAGTATTCACATGTAGGTCTACTCATGAGAACTCATGGAAACGCTCCTGGTTAGATTAGCATGTGAGTCACTTTTACATTTCAGGGGCTTTCCGTTCACCTGTCACCATGGAAACATCCACCATCCTCCATGTATCTGAAGCGGTGTGTAGGACACACTATCTGGCATACCATGTTATGGGATGTTATGGGGCAACTGACCCAACTGCTTTTCTAAGTCCAGGAGGAAGAAACATTTCATACAATTTGGACACGAAGCGTGTATTAACTCGTAAACACTGATTGTATCTAGGCATTTTTGAATGATTTCAATACAATGAAATGGGTAAAACACATTGTAAAGCAAATGCATGGATGGTATGATTAAAATTGGCAGAGGCATCCCTAACACTTGGGAATCATTAGGCCCCAAAAAACTTGTACGTTTGATTAATTCATGCTACGATGTTCGGGACGAATTTGAAACCAGCCTGGGGCAGCACAAACACGAAGTACAAATTCAACAGTACCTTTAACAGCACATTTTAGAGAGGTATGGCTTTTTCAAGGGAATAAATACAAGTATAAAAATGTCATCTCGAAATATAGACATTAAAAACGATTGGTTTGTTTTTGGACGGTAGCAATCCCTCTTGCTTTCTCGAGGAGAGTTTCTGTATCCGGATGGGTTTGCTTTGGAAGCAGGGCAACTGTGTGTGCGTGTGTGTGGCAACGTGTGTGTACGCGCGTGTTGGTGTGTGTGAACGTCTCTATCTGCGGCTCTATCGGCGTGAGAAGCTAGGTGGGTGGCGGCCCGTTGGTGTAGCGCAACATTGGGTAGAAGGAGCGGGCAAAGTTGTTGGCCAGGGTGCAGCTTTGGTCGTTCTCGGTGAAAGGCACCAGGCAGGCCAGGACCAGCAGCAGCAGCAGCAGCACGTGGAGGGGGAAGGCGGCGCGCAGGACCCGGTAGAAGAAGGAGCGCGGTGGCGACGGGTCCCTCTTCTCCTCCCTGCGGACAAGAGAGGGGAGGGGGGACAGCAGTTGAGCAGTGCTCCTCTGCCTTCGGTGCCTTTTTTCGTAGTCTACAAGATCCTCACTCGCACACGCGTCCATCGTCAATGACGATACCGCAGACACTCCAGTAGGTACTCCGTTCAGTTTTAAATGAGTATAACAGGGATTAAAAAAAAGAAGAAAAAAAAAAGCTAGCAAGTTGGATGTAGCTATTGAGCTAACCGTTTTGCCCTTAGCACAGTACAGTACCTTCTGGTGTCTGTGGAGCTTCTCCTGCTCTGGTCGTCTTCTGGAGAGCCCTCTGCAGAGCCTCTGCCGGCTCCGTCCTGGGCGCCGACCCCCCCCTCAGCACGGGGGAGGCACACACCGTCCGACTCCTGAAGCAGACAGAAATGAGGCAACGTTGGGTCAACATCCTCTCACTCGACGTAGGACGCCGATGGAGCACTCGGTTGAGCTGATACAGCCCAGCAGGATTCTCGATTTCAAATGTCATTACAAATCGACGTTTTCGGAGTGAATTTGAACTCATGGGATTCCTACATGACCCGTGGTTCATCGAAGCGCACGGATGGTACGGTGTGTGTAGAGAGGAGGCGCTAGCGCGCGGTCTCACCATGCGCTGCCGCAGCGTGCCCAGGTCCTGGCCCACCTGTCTCAGCAGCAGGCGCAGCTTGTTGGCCGTCACGTGGAGCTTCTCCCTGGCCTCGTCGCTCTCCTCGGCCCCCTCCTCGGGCTGGAGCTCCGCCCACAGGCCCTGCAGGGAGGCCGCCTGGGCCTGGCGACCACGCAGCTCCTCCTGCAGACCCTGCCACCGGGGGGGTATGCAAGAGACACGGGGAACGGACCTTAGTACCTCCTGACAATGTGAACTCCATGTGCCTACATGACCTCACCGTTCTAGTACTTCAGTACTGGGTATCCATAAGTATTTTGGTTAGTTTAGTTTAGTTTTGGACTCTTTTCATTTCCCCGGACGCAATCGACGCTAGATGATTTCCTTCTCTTACGGTGAGTGTGTTGTGGTGCTCGAGGAGGGCTCTGGGCAGGGTGTCGGGGTGCTGGATGTCCACGGCGTAGCGCCGGCTCTCCGCGTGGGCCAGCCACAGGAGCAGGGAGTGCAGGGTCTCGTGGAACTCCTGTGGGGGTTTGGAGACAAGTGGGAATGTGAGGGGTGAATGTCTCGTTGACTGGAACTCAGTGTGAGGTACATGTTCACATATTTCGCTGTTTGAGTTGGACCTAATGAACTCATTTACGGCCATCGACGTGGCGAGTTTCTAACGACTGGAATGTGTAATGGATTTTCCCCCATCAACGAGCTGATGAATTACATCCCGCTTCGCGAGTGAGACGGAAAATCCGTGCGGTGGAGGCGTATCCAGCTGAGGCGTTGAACAGTCATAAGCGGTTCATCCTCTGCGGTGTGTGGTCACGTCGGTTGTCCTGAGGGTCGAGTCTCCCGTGAGAGCGCGCCACGTCTCACCTGAGAGCGCATGAGCGTGTGGCGCAGGCTGCTCTCCCACTCCCCCAGGCCGCCGCAGGCCCGGGTCCAGCCCTGGTTCATGGGGCCCAGGCTTTCCTGCAGCGTCTGGGCATCCCGCCCCTCGTGGGCGCCCCCCCGTCCTCCAGTCCCCAAGTTCAGCGAGAGCATGACAGCCTTGTAGCGGGTGAAGTCCTTCTGCATCTCCTGCGGGTTGGGATTGAGAGGAGCGTGTGGTTACATTTGAGTGTTTCGTCTATCATCGTCGATGGAACGGGTTCCAGCACCCTTCTGAAGATAGTAGTCCCAGTCTTTGGTTTCGAAACAGCTCCTACCTTGAGCTGTTTGACCCTAGCTTCCAAGTCTTGGATACCAGCCGACGTGTCTGACCGCTTGAGTCGATCCAGTTCAGGGTTGACCCGTCCCAACCAGGAAGTGATGTCACACAGGTCAGAGGTCAGCTGCTGCGGATCCCGAGGGCCTTGCTGCCCTTCGCTCCTGGCTTGAGCCTGGAGAAGCTCCCAGCGCTCGATCACGCCTAGGAGCACACACACACACACAGAGAGTAAAGTAGAGTCCAAAGTAAAGTCCACATACTTCACTTGACTGACTGACTCGAGGTGTGTGTGGGAAGCCTGCTTCTACCTGACTGTTTGTCGGCCACCGTCAGGCTCGTGAGGCCCTGCTCGTCTGGCTGTTCCTCGTCGTCCAGGATGAGAGAGACACGTTTCACACTGTTCAGGCTGCCGCTGCACTCAGACATGAGACGAGACTGGAACACAGGACAAACCCTCTGGTAAAGCGGGGGGAACACATGCATGCCAACGCAACGCGCCGTCGCGGGTCCGTGTTTACACACAGCACGAATGATGTTTCGTATCGAATAGAATAGAATCGAACGTATCTAACGTAGGAAACTTTGACAACAATAATCAATGTGGATTTATGGAAAACATAACGAAGAAGGCCTTGAAGGCACCATTCGTTTGCTTTCTTTGTTGCCGGGGAACGGGGACCCGTAACAATGTTCCATTTCTTGAAGCGACGCGAGGGGAATTGCAATTTGGATCGAGGGAACATTCAGGCATGGCATTGAAAGCAGCGTTCCCCGCTGAGTACGACCTATCAGAGCATTGGATACACGTCAACGATCAGTGGTCTTGGCGGGCGGCAGTCCTGTCCTGGCCCATAGGGGGGGAGGTAGACTTACGTAGCCCTGCTTGAAGGGGGTGCTGGTGAGGCCTGGTGAGGAGTCAAGGTCGTCTTCTGCGTCCAGATAGAGAGATTTCCTCTCTTGGTCTCCAGCAGAAGACCAAGCTGCGGACTCGGGGTTGGTCGTGGACCTGCCTGGAACTGATGTGGTAGACACACACAAACACACACGCACGCACACAATCACCCCAAACAAGCAAACACAAAGTGAGAGGATGTCGAAAGTCTTCCAGCTGATGTTGAAAGACAACACCTTGGGCTGAATAAACATATAAAAAAGCATCGCCTTGCCAACCAGACAGCAATTTCTCACCGGCTCAACGCTCTTTCAGCATGAGAGAGTTCTTTCAAAAAACAGTCGTTCATAACAGCGTAATTAATTTGAGATGAAATCATAACAGCAATTCAGGTGCAGACGTTGAATTCACTCCCAGAAGCGATTCCTTACGATCCCAAACGAGACCCAATCAGAGAAGCAACGGCCCATTATCTCGTGTTATCTCCTGTTAGTGCCGTATATCAGGTGGTAGACAGCAAGGGGAAGGTTGTGGCATAGCAGCGGGGGAGGGTTTTAATTGGATCTGGCAACCCTGAGTTGGTTAAGGTCATCTTATCTGGCAATCCCACGTGAACCCTGTCACAGCCAGTTAGGTGTGGAGCGAGACCAGCTCTTAGATCAGAGTTGTGTAGACATCCTGCAGAGGGGTTCGTTAATGTAAGTGTCTGTGTGTGCTCGTATCGGTGTGGGTGGATTTGTTTGTGTATGCTGGTGCGGGTGCGTGGGCGGGACATCAGATACACTGGAGAGCAAGGTTACTTGGTTCAAGCCGAGCCGGGCTCAGTGCTGACGCACTGGGAGACCGGAGAGTGGTGGTGGTGCATGAGGAGAGGAAACGTGGGGGGAGAAGAGGACGAGGGGAAGGAACATGGGGGTGGGGGGGGGGGTGGAAGACTGGGAAGAAGAGGGGTGGGGGAGAAGGGAATTGGAGGATGGAGGAGGGAGATGGAGGAGGTGGATGGGGATCAAAGGAAGGGTGGGACAGTTCATAATTGATGGAATGAAGGGAAGGAGGAGAGAAAGAGAACAAAAGATGCTAGGGTGAGCCCAGAAAACAGAGCCAGGCGAGGAGGATGAGAAACAGAGAGTAGGGGGCCAGGCACGCCTGGGTGACATGAGTGATGGTGCTCAAGCTGCATGTGAGTCTGTTAGGCCATTTGACCGGGAGTCCATGTACTGTTCCCATGGTGTGGAAGCCAAACAACAGTAAAGCTACACATGGGGCGATCACACCTTCGGATTAAGAGGTGAGTCATGCAGAACGGGAGGCGGAGGCCAGGTAGGGTGCCTACCGGAGTCGGGGGGTCCTAGTGCCTGCCCCGTGGCTTGGACAAACGCCTCAGAACTCTCTGTCTCCTCTACATCTGGAGGGCGATAGTGGTTTATGAGCGGGAGAGAATATTTGAGAGCGTGTGTATGTGCGGTGTGTGCGTGTGTGTGTCAAGCGTTTTTGTGTCTGTTGGATGTTTTACCTGACAGGGCACTGAAATACGGCCCCTCGCCGTCGCAGGTCGTCCTCATCATCCTCATGCGATGAAGACCCTCCCACATCCCCCGTGTGGTCCCACTCCAGAGGGAGAGAGTCCACACTTGCCGGGGTCTCTCGGCCCGAGCGCTCCAGGGGAGGGGCTAACAGGTGAGTGGGCGTGGCTGGGGTGCTTCCCGGACCCCGCCCCAGCCAGGGTCGGCCAACCAGCTCACAGCTCCCCTCCAGGGAGGAGTCAAACAGTTCAGGCTCCTCAATGAGAGTCTGAGGAGAGAAGACAAGAGGAAGGTTTCATTTTTTGTTTTGAATAAACTTCTAGAGGACGGACATAACCAACAGACATAGGTAGCACACTTTTAACCAATCGTTTGTAACTAGGCCAAAAGTTGAGTAAGTTAATTTAGCAATCCCTTTCTTTTGCTAATTGCAACCAGCAACGCTAACCCAGGCACAGTGCTGCTGCTTCACCCTGACAGGTAAGTAAGTAAAACTTAATTATAATGAAACCAATTTCCCCTAGAGGTTACGATCAACTATCTTGTTGCTCATTAAAATAGAAAACTGTGGTTGTTAGGCGGCTCTACCCACTTGAATCTCGTGAACTCTTTGTAAGTCGCGTTAGACACAATTAAACACAAAGAAAACACAAGAAAAACAAAAGCCTGAGAGTGCTGAGAGACTGACGGGGGGCTGCGTGAGGCGCTGGTGGAAGCGGACCACCCTGCTGAACACCTCCTGGCAGTAGGAGTGCAGCTCCTCCAGCTCGTCCTCGATGAGGGCCGCGTCCAGCGGGGCGCTCCTCTGGATCAGGCCCTCCCCGGACACGATCAGGCCGTCGATGCGCTCCGTGTTCAGGGTGATGTCCTTCTGGAAGCTCTGGGGATGGAAGGGGGGGGGGAGGGATGGGGTGAAGAGGGACAAAATAGTGGGAGGGAGGGAGGGAGGGAGGGGGGGTGTTTAGAAGGGTCGAAACCTACGCTGCAGGGGAGTTATCGTCCGCGCAGCTGTGTTCACAGTGCCCCGGGGAACGGCTGCGTGCGCATGCTTGGGTCTGGGAGCACGTGCGCGTTTATATCACCCCCCCCCCCCCCCCCCCCCCCTAAAGCGCGCGTCCCGGCGCGTCGAGCTTACGTTGAGCTGCCGCATCTTGTGGTGCACGTCGCTCTCGGAGAAGTGCTCCACGTTGGTGAGCTGCAGGTCCAGCTCCGTCAGCCACACCAGCATGCTCTCCCTGGTGCCCTCAAACTCCTCCCTCTGGCCGGTGAAATGCTGCTCCGCGGGACGGGGGGGGGGGAGAGGGAAGGAAGGAGGAGGGAGGAGAGAGAGAGGCGTCGAGGAGTGAGGTGCGAGGGTAGGAAGGGGTGGGGGGGGGGACAGTGGGGAGGAGGGGAAGAGAGATTGGGGGGTGAGGGGAGAGGGAGGGTGGGTGAGGGTGGGTGAGGGTAGTTGCGCAGAGGCAGAGAGAGAGGCCAGAGGTGAAGAAAAGAACACAGAAAGAAAGATAAACATTTCAAGACGAAGAATGATTGTCTCTGCTTCGCCAAAAGGAAAACAGAAAAAGAACGCAGGAAAGCCTGGAAGCTGCGGACAGCTTATGTAACATAACGTTCGCGTAACACCGACCTTTAGTCTGCGCAAGATGGCCCCCACTCTCCTAGCCAGCGTGTCCCAGCGATGGTTGCCTTCGTGGACCATGACTTTGAGCTTGCTGGCCCGGTCAGTGCGGTTCTCTCGGGCCAGACGGCGGTACTGGTTGTTGACCAGCTCCAGCTGGGTCAGGCGCTCATGGACCTGCCTCTGGAAACCCTGAGACACAGTAAGTAGGCCGGAAGGAGAGTCAGTGAGCAGCCTTGTAACACGGTCCAAATCAAGTACCATGTAGTCAAACATGGTAAAAAATCTTAAAACAAAATCATAACAAAAAGATTTTCTAAAAATAAATAAATAAAATAAACAAAACTGACCTCAAACTTCTTGAGCTCCTCCTTGGCGACGGTGTAGAGGACCCCGGAGGACTTGGGGCTGGCGGCCGTCCGCTCCGCCGTCTTCAGCCAGTCGTCGAAGCGCGAGTAGTCGTCCAGGAACTTACACCACAGCCTCCACGTCTCCTCGATCCTGCACGCCAGAGGGACACATCCCGGGGAGCATGAACGTTTCAGATGCGCGACGAGGAGGAACGTAACCGGGAAGAACCACGAGCGTATCGAAACACATTTTGTGTTAATGCATAAAGTCGAAGTCTAAAGTCGAAGTCTAAAGTTCTATTTCTATTGAGTAAAATCCGGTTGGAGTTATTCTTGACAATGGACACACGGCCATATTTGAAACCATATTCGACTGCCTGTTCAGTTGCCCTAAAAGAAAGCCACATTAGGTGTTTACATACCAAGAACACACGTTCCCTACACACTTCTCTGTGTGTGTGCGTGTGTGTGTGTGTGTATGAGTGTGCGTATGTGTCCCCCCGTCTCATCCCCCCACCTCAAGCGTCTCTCCAGCGACAGGGCACAGATGCTCCTCCAGCGCTGGTCCAGGCTGCGGGTGGTCTTCTGGACGGAGTCGCTCTCCGTGTCGCTGCCGCAGGCGTCCTCGTCGCGGAGCAGCACGTCGCACAGCGTCAGCACGGACGCCACGCCCTCCGTGTGCTGCTCGATGTCCCTCTGCAGCTCCTGGACGCACAGGCGGACAGGCATGGGCGGTGAGGACGACGACAAGCGGGAGGGTCGACCGCACAGGGAGACGCACGGACAATGAATGCCCCCCCCCACCCCACCCCCCTCCAGACTCGCCCCAAAACAATTTTAGGCAGACAGTTTTTAATAATTAATACAGAGCAACAATAAGGCGCTGAAGCACGACGGGAGGATAGGGAGGGAGAGAGACACAGGAAAGTGAGAGAGTCAGCAAAGCAAAGACTGAAATGAATACAAATGTGTGTCTTTTTAACTTAAAACCAAGAAAGAGGGGCATGACAGAGAGAGAGAGAGAGAGAGAGAGAGAGAGAGAGAGAGAGAGAGAGAGAGAGAGAGAGAGAGAGAGAGAGAGAGAGAGAGAGAGAGAGAGAAAGAAAGAGAGAGAAGAGACAGAGACAGAGAAAGAGAAAGAGAAAGAGAGAAAGGGAGGGACAGACAGACAGAGGAAGAAGACACAAATAAATAAAAAACTAGAGAGAGGGAAACCGATAAACAGAAAACAGGTACCGACACTTTTTTGTTCTGAACAAAAGGAGCTGCTTTTAGGACGACCAGAACGACCCCGCGGGCTCTGTCCACTGGAGGACCAAAACCGGGCATCCCAGGAGAGGGGCTGTGGCCCTCGGACCCACCTGCTGCTCAGCCAGCCTCCTCTGGATCTCGTCCTGGTGGACCACGCTGTAGGTGACGGGCGTGGAGAGGTCGGCCTCCACGCGGGCCAGCCAGGAGCGCAGGTTACTCATGTTCTTATCCAGCTGCTGCACGGTCACCAGCGTCTCCTTCAGCTTCCTCACCCTGCCGGCACACACACCGCCCCGAGTTAGCCACCACACACACACACACAGGACAGACAGGCACAGACACACACCCGGGCCGAGAGGTGTATGCTCACACACAAACACACACCAAACAACACACTTACACACAAATACACAAGGAGCACTAAACCAGAGTTAATGTCAAAGCCTTTAAAGAACAAACGACACAGCAGTGGAATTTAGTTTGGTCCTTTTCTCCTTTACTCAGTCAACTACAAGCTTCTAGAAACTTTTGTAGCCCTCGTTGCCCACAATTCTCAAGCTCTAATTTCCCAGGTGTCCCTCTATCCTTCAAAGGAAACCCTGGCAACCGAGCCATCCAATCCCGAGGATCCCCCACCGGTACTAAATACACTACCATGGCAACGCAAGCGACATAAAAGCCCCTCTCAAGAACAGACAAGTCCTGGAGTGTCGTGCGTCTCAGGGGGTTCGACCTTTCTTCCACGTGTACATCTGCTCGGCCCTGCTCACCTCACCGACCGGGTAGAGGGGAAAAATGCGGGAAACTTTCTTTGTGGCCAAGTTGGCAGCCGTGCGTGTGTGTGTGTAAAACAGGTCATTGGAATGGCCACTGTGAGAGAACGAGAGAAAGTGTGTCTGCGTGCGTGTCATGCACCTGTCCTGTTTGGGTGTGAGTGCGTGTGTTTGTCTACAAACCACCACACGAGCACCCGGATGCAGGACAGACCGGAGTCGGCACTGTTTGTCCTCTTTCACTGCGTGTGACAACCCAACAATGTGCAGTTCCATGGCTCAGGACCAAGACCAATAACCCTGGCAGCACCCCCCCCCCCCCCCCCCTCCATTTGCTGGGAGACGGTATCAGAAGACAGGGATGGATGGATGGAAAGAGAAATAATTGCGAAGCGAAATCTGAAGAGAAGCAAAGCTCGAGAAAACGCGGTTTCACACCAAGTGTTGGTGCTTGGCAATTTTAGCGACATCAGTCTGTACACCATCTTAATGGGACTCATGGCCTATGAGTGTAGTTTATTTGGGGATTCAAAAAAGCCAGCCTGTGTTTTGTTCAATTCCGTTTTGAATTCAACCGAATATGACACATGCATGGTAATATAACCCATCAATTCCTTCATATTTCTTTTCTCCAGAAGAATAAAATCTGTTACCAAACACAAATCCTAGAAACACAATGGTGCTCCACTCCAAGTATGTAAAACAACACCTGCTCAACTGTATAAATGCCCTCTGCTGTTCCTTGTCTTGACTAAGCACTGTCGTGTGTGACCTCACATCCAGGAGGATGCCAAGTGTGACGCTGCTCCAAGGACCCGCCTTTCAGGGGACCTTTTTGTTTAACCTCCAGCCTGCCAAGTCAGGTGCCACCAGAACAGAGTTGTGACGGCTGTTTTGTGCTCTGGCAAAGGGTGGGGGATTAGTATACGCTCTGCTTGTATGGGTGACAGATACCGAGACACACCGGATGACATGACAGCATTTGTTGTGGGGAGGGAGGGGAGATAGCGTGGTTTCATTTAGCCCTACCGCTAGGCTAACTCGCTAACAGATGTCTGTAGGTTTACTGTACCTTGAGCGCCGGCTAGCGTAGCAGGTTAGCGGCCATGCTAACCTGTGACCGCTGGCCCGTCGCGAGGGCCCCCCTTTTGTGTCACAGTTAATGTGGACTGACAGATACAACCCCCCCCCCCCGTTCTCCCCTGTGCCCCATGCCCCCGTCCTCCCCTGTCCCCCATGCCCCGTCCTCCCCTGTCCCCATGCCCCGTCCTCCCCTGTCCCCCATGCCCCTGTCCTCCCTGTCCCCCATGCCCCCGTCCCCCCCTTTCATGTCTCTCCACTCTGGGGGTGTGGAAAGGGAGTCCACACCGGAGGCCATATGGTACAGTCCGTGACACCAGTCACATTTGAGGGGGAGGTGGGGGTGGAGGCGAGGGGGGGGGGGATAAATCCCTGGACTGTCCATCTGTCTGCCGGTGGGCGGAGTCACCGGGTAACATCACAATGGCTTAACGTATAGAACTGTATGTACAGTCCGAAAAACAAAGGACGTCAACACAACAGCTGCAGAGCAACACGAACACGTCTAGCCCACAGCAGGGGCCGCAGCTTCTGGTTCCCTCACTGAAAATGGGGGGGGGGGGGTAATTACTACTTCATAATCTGTGTTCTCGGCATAACTGCTTAAGAAGCCATACCAGTTTTTAAAGCTCATTAATGTATGACGATAAAGGATAAAGACAAGTCAAACTGACAAAACACGAAATAACCAATGAACACACCAACCAACCAACCAAACAAGCAAGAAAACCAAAAACCACAAAGACATCAATCCAACTGTATTATAAAGATGTCTCCCCACACCCCTCCCCTCCCAATCCCTCACCCCCGTGTCCTCCTGTGAGGTCCGCACCAAAGCTTGCAGTCAGGGCCCATTGGCGGCGCACACGGCAGCGTGCTCCTCACCTGGCCTCGATGTGTTGGAAGAGGGCCTGCCAGCGCTCGCCAGCGTCCCGCAGCGAGCCCTGGACGTGGGCCTGCCTGGCCTGGTCGCCTGCCGACATCAGCTGCTCCCCCAGGCGCTTCAGGTGGCTCTTGTTCTCGCTGAACAGGTCGATCTCCTCCATGCAGTCCTGCGGCGGGGAGACGGCACACGCTCGAGCACGGCTCACACCTTCGCACGGATATCTGGCCTGCCGTGGCTTTATTTTATATTCATATTAATTATGGCAGTCGAGTTAACACCACGTTCACAGGATTTGAATTGACAGCATTGTGAGTATTTCAAAATGTCTTAGGGAATTTGTGAATCTCCGTCCTCCTTATCCGTGTCATAAATACCGATTTTACTTACTCAAATGTATGCTATTACATTTGTCCATATAATCCAAATACTAAAGAGGTTCGAGACCGTTATGCAACCCCCTCCCCCCACCTCACCTACACCCACACACTCAACTCTACTTTCTCTCAGCACACACATTGGGGTTCAGTAGTTGGTGCGTTTTTCGCTTTGATCCACAGTCAATGACCGGTTTCAATGGGCCAGTTCGACAAAGGGCCATTTTTCCATGGTTGTTGTGCGGTTGCCTCACCTCTACACGCACACACTTCCAAAACTCTCACATTCATTGTCCAAGTAAAAACTCTAATCAAATCTGGCCTTCTAGGAGCAGAAGAAAGGAATGTCATTGTAAAGGCTCATTGTTTCGGTGAGAACAAAGGGGGATCGGACGACATCCCAGTGTGTCCTACATAACGCAGTGCCTGTCTGTTCCTCTGCTCACATGGGCATACCGCCGCTCTAGGTCTGTGACGTACAGGCTCTCTAAGGCCTCTTGAAATGCAAGGATAACCCGGAAGACAATACCTTGTGTAAACCTACTTAGCTCAATGTCAGGCTAAATGTTGAATACAGACGCAGTCAAATGTCAATTTGGAAAATGGCGATACTGTACAATGACGCCACACGATGGCCTAATGACACACCAGGAGAAAGGGCTCACTGATCGGCCCGGGTGGATCTCCCTCAGTTGGGTTGACCTTACCTTCTTTAGCTTCTCCACCATGTCCTCGATGCTGAGGTCTCCGCTGTGCGCCACCTTGTTCTCCATCTGGGCCAGCCAGTCGCTGAGCTCCTTGTTCTTGTCGTTGAAGACTGATCCAGGCGCTGAGGCGGTTGGCGATCTCCTGCCTGCGCAGGGACACCTGGGAGGAAAGATAAAAGAAAGAAAGAAAGAAAGAACGAAGGGAAGACAGACGGAAAGGGTGAGTGTCTGCCGAGGGGTTGCGGGAAGCGTTCTTCTTCATTGGTTCCACAGTGTTGTGAGATCTTCTGGATGTCTGTAGGACATACTGTATTCCTGGGGTGGTGGGGTTGAAATCGAATTTTGGGCAAGTTGTTGTGCTGTTGTGTCTGTGCCTCCCCTGCCCATAATCTGAAACAGCTGTTGCACGTACTAAAAGTGGGTGGATTGCTGCACTCATTTATTAGGAAGAAGGGGGGGCAAAGAACGAATGTCGGAGGCAACAAACATGCAGATATATTGAAAACACTGTTGGAAGCTACGTTTTATACAGTTATGTCTGACTGAGAATGGGGGTGCAGACAAAAACTGCCAAAAATGGGGGTTTATACTCCCATTAAAAGTTTCACGAAAGACCCTAAAACTAAATCCCATTAAGACCATTACACACAGAGATAATTAACAACGCCTCACAAAATATCCTTTTTTTTTATTGAATGATGTTAAGAACTCTGTGGGAAATACACACAATTATTGGCTTAATCCGAGCAAAGCAATAACAAGTTACGGTTAAAAAAGGTGTTTGCTATTAAAGCAGGGGAGGACATTCCTGCTGTACTCCACAAATGCAGTCTAATGAATACCAGAGGTGCAGCTGATCTCTGTGTGTGCAGGCTATGTTACAGCTGTAGAGCACAGACTGGCGCCCACTCAACATTCAATCTAATGACGCCACAGCTCTTTGAGGTGTTACTTAAGGCAACACCTGAACTATACGTATTACCAGATTTGGGGTATTCGGGATTTACACTTATAGGAAGTTTGGTTAAAGAAACATTATATTTATAATTGTATGAAATAAGGAATAAAATGTCCTCCCCCCCAAAAAAGATCCGGTTGTTTGTTCCCTTTTGTGTCATACTGGAAAGGCTACTCTTACAAATCCCTCGAACAACTTGACAAAGGTTTAGTTTTAGTGGTCCGCTCTCAATGGGTTCACAGAAAATGAGGAAAATACTCAAATACGGCTTTAGTACTAAAGTGCTCGCTGACATTCTCCCTGAAGTGAATTCCATTTAGGTCCCAGTTCTATTACGTTGCAAACACTACAGCATCAATTGAGAACAAGTTAGAGTTGGCGCATGGTAGCCACCTGGTTTACAATTCCAATGTATAGCCATTACATTTAGGCTACATTAACCTTGTACATTAGATGAGTTTACTGGATGCTTTAATCCAAAGTCCCATACAAATAGTGGAACACCAACAGTGAATACAGACAAATTGAGATCAGTTATTATGATCAAGTACAGATTCATCTTTATGAACTTTCTGTACTGAAGATGGTGACACTTCAAACAACATTTTCCTTTTCGCAATGGGTTTAATTTGACCCTGTATGGCAATGTAAGTGGTGAGGTATTATTTTTTTAAGAAAAGTAAAATGGTCCAAAAAGGTGTCCTGTATTATTTTCAATCGGCTTTAGGTTCAAACCCCCCCACCCACCCCCCCAATTTTTTTTATTTTTAAATAACATGTGGTTTAAGACTACAGAATGAGGAAATACTCCCAAAGTTCTTCCTCTTCTTCTGGCAAAACACACAGTTCACTGCCAGGTCACTTCACAGCCAATCCCAAAGGGACCCTCCATAATCAACTAAATGAACCAAAAGCCCCAAGGACAACTGTTTGTCAGGCTAAAATTAACAGGGTTCATTTTCCTAATGACAGCTTAATGCTTTGATAATACCCCATTACAGGCCAATGGAGATTAATTGTTGATTCTTTTGAGGTCAAAGAGCTCTAAGCTGGCGAGCCTCAGTTGGAGCTGCCATATTTTACTATCTGATGGCAGTTGCTGTTTTTTTCATGAGCATCAAGTTGTTTTCTCTTCTTCACTTCTTATTCTCTCAGTCCCTCTGGGGCTCTTGGTTAGTTCCATTGTGACCTGAGTTGTGTTCGCCCCCACAACAAAAGACCATGTGCCCTGAAGCCCACAGCCTAGCCTGGCCATCTGTTCAAACCTTCCCATGGTAACCGCCTACACCTGCAACCTGTTATCCTGTTTGTTACGATGGCACCGTTGCGGCTCAGGTCATAGCCTTCGCTTTGCACCCCGTGCCTGCCGCAAAACTCGGATCTATGAAGACATACATGTCAGTGGGGAAAATAGCTCCAAGGGAACTGAAGTGTAAGATTGCTAAATCCTCTGCACTGTTTTATAAGTCCAAGAAAACCACGAAGCCAGTTACAATTCATGTTTGAACTCAACAGAGCTGTGTTTGTTTAAGCGTGAAGGTAAAAGCAACCGTAACGTGGTCTAGCCAGGAATGGAATCCAGCTCTCTGCCCCTTTGAGCTGCTTTCACTTCTGTTGCTCTAACAGCAATATGGACACATTCACAGTTACAAACAGCCAGTACTCCCAATTCGCCACCACTATCAGAGCGTGGGTACTGGTCACATTGTCCACCTGCTCGAGTAATTAGGACTTTAAACCAATCAGAGCCATGCCTCTTCAATAGAACATGTCAGCTGACACACATTAGCCTCTGTTACTGTTAGAGAGCCACATCATTAGGGAACAGATTATACCACTTGACAGCACAAACACTAGTGTTTCTTAGAAATAATTTTAGCAAACCACAAAAGATCCACCCCCAGCATGCGCATGCCCACATACTCTGGTCAAAAATAACCTGAAAATTAGAAGTGGGAAAAATGAGCTCTCTGTGCTAATGTCAGCAGACACTTGTAAATGTCAGATAATTAAAGGGGGCAGAAATACCATCAAAATGAATGCATTTGAAAGTTTCCTTGTGAGTAAAAGGGCAACGCACTCTCAGTTTCAGCTTTCCCTCTGTTTCAGGCTGCTTCTCTACTCTCCATAGTGTGTTCAGAATGTCAGAGTCAGAATGAATAATGTGTGTAATACTAAGTGTGTGTGTGTGTGTGTGTGTCACTGGCCCCAGTCGCTAAGGAGCCTTTGTGTAGCATGGCCAGGGGCTGGACACAAGCTACGACTAAGTTTCCTTTACCCTCTCTCTTCAACTTCTCTCTCTCCCTGTATCTCTCTCTCCCTGTATCTCTCTCTCTCTCTCTCTCTCTCTCTCTCTCTCTCTCTCTCTCACTCCAACTTCTCTCTCTCCCTGTATCTCTCTCTCTCTCACTCCAACTTCTCTCTCTCCCTGTATCTCTCTCTCTCTCTCTCTCTCACTCCAACTTCTCTCTCTCTCTCTCTCTCTCTCTCTCTCTCTCTCTCTCTCTCTCTCTCTTTCTCTCTCTCTCTCTCTCTCTCTCTCTCTCTCTCTCTCTCTCTCTCGCTCTCTCTCTCTCTCTCTCTCTCTCTCTCATACATAAAAACACAACAGTAACTCCCCTCAATTAATAAAGTACCTACTACAACTCCTGCTACTCCCTCTCAGATTTGTGCTGGTCTTCTCCATTTTCCCTCCACACATGATATACTTGATACATGATATTCTCCCCCTCTCTCTCTCTCTCTCTCCCTCTGTCTCTCTCTCTCCTTACCTTGAGACATAGTTCCTCCCACTGGTTGTGAAGAGCCTCCACCTGCTCCTGCAGTAAGGAGGCGTCCCCTGCCACCACGTACTGGGACAGGTCTGTCTTCATGGTGGCTATGTCTCTCAGCCCGGCCGCCCAACCCTCCAGAGAGGCCTCCGTCTCCTGCATGACACACCACACACCCACACACACCCCGCACGCACGCCACACCGCAAAGTGACCGGTCAGCCCCCGTGCTTGATAGTACCCCTCTCTGTCTCTCTCTCTCGCTCCCTCTCTCTCTCGCTCTCTTTGCAGACTATGGGATTAAAGTGGCTGCTGGAAAGAGCGGGGGAGGGGAGCAGGGGTAGATAGGAGGGGAGGGAAAGAGGGTGGTGGTGGGGGGGGGGGAAGGGGGAGGGGTGCAGTGAGCTCATAATAGCGGGACTCTGTGGGAGGGTGGGCCTCAAATGATGGTCCCTGAAACCTGTTGGTGACTGAGGCCTTGTAAGTACCTTGTAAATGGCCCCTCTCACAGTCGACTTTGCCTGGACTGCTTCAAATACACGCATTTTACTTGGTATGGATTTTACAGGGAGTTCAACGCTAGTTTTAGTTGATTCCAAAAGTTAAATTGAAGCACTTGTTGTAAACACATTTGGACTAAAATGATTTGAATGACTTCTTTGAAATTCTTTCTCTCTGCTTCACTTCTGTGGCAGGCCCATCTCACTTATGATCAAAAAAAAGTTTTATGCTGATAGAATACAAGGATTAGGTTTACCGCATGGGCCTGCAATCAATATCACATGCAAAAACAGAGGTGACGGTGACAGACACAGTCACCATGTAAAATTTCCAAAAAGCTAAAGCTGCTTGATCAACAATCCTCGTGAAAAGATCACCTTGTGTCACTTCACAACACCCACTAGTCTATCCAGTTGTCCAGATAGATCCAGTACTGTAGCTCGTCTCTTCCTTGTATTTCTAATGTATTCTCTCTGAATGTGGAGGTTTGAATACTCCCAGGCAGATGAATATGTACTTTATAGTTGTGTAGCCAAGTAGCTAAACCTTAAACATATATTTGCTATGAATATTAATTACTTGGAGAAAGACAGCCACACATACACACAGAAACACACACAGAAACACACATGCAGGAGTGGGCGCCCACCTGAATGATCTTTTCTTGACTCTCTAACTCCTCCAGTCTCTCTGGGAGCGGCTGCTCTAGTCTGGCCTTCAGCTCCCTCAGAGTGCGGGCGCTGTCTGCTAGTCCGGCCTGACACCGCTCCCAATTCTGCAAGACAAAAATTGGCGGGGGTGGGGGATTTGGGGGGGAAACCAGCACCAAATCAATAATGGGGAGGGGGGTGGGGGGATTCAGTGCAAGGAAAATGTAAAGAACAAGTTCTCGACAGTTCAATCGAGGGGAAGAAAGTTGGAGATGGCATGGAATGTAGATTCCTGACTGTAGGTACACCGACCTGAGATGTTACACGTCAGTTGAACATGTTCCCAGTTAACAGTCCCCCCGGACACCATCAAACTCTCTAACCCAACCCATTCAACTGGCTCAGCATACGACGATTAAACAGTTCGCTAACCTTACTTCCTATAGTTATCTACTTTGGCAGAGTAGCCCCCTCGTGTTTGTTATCTTAGTCTTGATCTGACTGTTGTGGTAACATATTTCCCTTTCACCCTAAGGGCCAGACACCGGCTGTTTGGCCTGACCGGGTTGAGCCCCCATCATCCTGGACGGGGTTAACACAACTTGCCCTCCTGACCCCCCTGGCTCGGGCCAGAAAACAGGCACTGATGTCATCACTGATAGCTCCTCTCACTCCAGCTCCCCCCCCCCTCTCCCCCCCCCCCCCGCACCAGCCCGTGGCTCTGACCGTGGCTCTGACCGTGGCTCTGACCGTGGCTCTGACCGTGGCTCTGAGTCGCAGCCTTCCACGTCTCGGAGAATACGAGAAGCTACTGTCGCACAGCGGATATTTGAACCGAGACATGAACGCCGAGACGAGAACCGTCGTTCCTTATGAAGACCTCGAAACTCAACACTCAACCTGCTTAGGACTTTCTACCACACTGGTTGTTCCCACCCCTAAGGTTTACACCGTGGGGCGGCATCTACTGTATACTGTACCAGAAATCCTTTCAGTAATTCCGATGGTCTGTTACACATTAAAGGCTACCCAGGATCGACTGAAAGCAGCTCAGACATTCTTTAGGTCGATAGTCCGGATAAACAGCCCAGGACACAGCCCCCCCCCACTCCACCATACAGCCCCGTACCCAATCGAATCATTCCGTTAAACCTCAAACCATAGCAGAGAGAGATTAGTAGGTGAAATCCCTTATAGAGTGTGAAGAAACCTGGCACTGAACCAGGTGGGCTGGCGTCCCCGAAGTGGTTACTAATGTTTGTCCCTCATTCAAATAGGGTGTCACGCATATTTGCTCAAATATCAAATGAAAGATACTGGCCTCGCTTGCTGCGTTTCCACTGAAGGCTCACCATAGAGCGAGGGCCTATTTCCACGGAAACGGTGCCATTTCTGCCGATTTCCAACCAGACACCCACGTCGTGGTGGAATGGCCCGACAACTACGCAGGCACCGTGAGCATCTCCAGGATCGGTGACCAGCTGGCCTCTGGATGTGGATCACGGCTGGATTACGGAGGCTGCTGTTTGATCCCTCCCTGACAGAGTGTGTGTGTGTGTGGGGGGGGGGGGCTTTTCATAGGGGGAACACACTGCATGGTGGAGGCACACGGGGAGAGAGAGAGCGTGTGTGCGTTTGTGTGCGTGTGGACGGGGCTGTGGAATGTACCCTATGTGGGTCAACGAGACCCGTACACACACGGCCGACAGTCGTCCACAGCTAAGCACCAACCTACCCCGACACACGCAAGACCCCAGCCCCCAGTAGCCCCCCCCCCCGAGGGAGCTTAGTGGTGACGAGAGGCATAAAGAGGTGTCACAGTAATTCTTTGGATTGAAGCGCTACCCTGCGTATCCATAATCCCCCCTGCGAAAGGTCAAAGAGGCTTTTTTCTTCTTCTTTTTTTAAGTCGAGGCGACGGAAGACATGATCTCATGTGCTCCCTCGACCCTCTCGCTCTCGCCGTCAGGTCGGCGCATTCCGGCGACGCGCACGCGGCGGAGTCGTACCTGTAGGACCGTGTGGACCAGCGCCCTCCTCGTGCCCAGCTGGCCCAGGGCGTGCAGCCAGGCCTCCTGCAGCGCCTGCAGCTGCCTCTGGAGCTGGCCCTGCGTACGGGGCTCCGTCATGGACTCACTCAGCCGCCTGCCCGCCTCCACAGTGTCCTCCCGGACGCTCGCGTGGAGGCGAAGGGTCTCCTCAATGTGCTGGGGGGAAGAGGGGGTGGGTGGGGATGGGGGTTATTATTGTTGACACCGGATGGCATTGCCGTCTTGTGCATACGTATTGTCCGTTAGATGTCTGTGGCGGATGACGACCAATTTCTCCTCGAAAGGGTTCAATCTGAACTGACGCAGGTTGATTCACACGTTCCACTTTCTTCGTACTCATCCACTGATGTGTGCAGCGATCCGCCGGATGTTCCCCCTTACCACATCTCAAATACTACTGTGCAATAAGACAAGAAAAACACCACAACGCCAAAAAATACACAGCCTAACCTCGAAATGGTCCAGCGAGCGTCGTAGCTGACGGAGACTGCACATGGCCAGCCCGGCAGGGGGAAGGAGGGGGTCGACGTCCCTCATCAGCCTCCACAGCACTCTCACGCCTCGCCTATAGAGCCTCCACTGGCCCATGAGCCCTTGCACCTGCGCCCCGCGCCGCTTGAATGGTCCCGCGATGCCCTTCCATCTCTCTCTCAGCTGGGACAGCCCTCGGATCAGCTCCGACCTGCGGAGGAAAGGAGGCAAGCATTTTTATGGCACTTCTTGATTTCTTTATTTTAAGTCAGTTAAGGAAAATATTGTTATTTACAACAATGTTCTGCCAAGAGACAAAATACCTCTTGTAGGGAATGCAAAACAAAGACAACAAATATAAGTCAACAAACGTTGACGGCGTAAATCACGGAAGCCTCTCTGACTAAAACAGCTGCATTTTACAAGCCAGGTATATACTTCTGAAAGAAACATCTGGAAACGGCGGTCTGGAGATGAGTTCGATGAGTTCTTTCAACGACTTGAGTTTCCAAACTGCTGTCAAAGATTGGATTTATAGGTGAAGGATTAAGAGAGAGAGCCAACTTGCTGTTCCAGACCGCAGAGCACTAGGCTTGCTCCTTGTACGTGCATACATGTGTGTGTGTGTGAGTGTGTGGAACTGTATGTGTGTCTGTGTGCGGGTGAATTATGTTCACAGTTGAAACTCCATTACCCTGGTTGGTAAGCACACAACAGGAAAACCTCTTTCTAATTACTTTACGAGATGACAGGTCCTGGGAGGACAATTCACGGAATTAAGGTCCTGCATGGGGCCCGTGTTCAACAGAGTGCTAAACTCTGGGTTGGATTACAGTTGTCCCGCGACAGTTCTACACATCTACTGATGTGTTTAAACTACCTTTATGATTGACAATTGCATTAACTTTAAAGAGCCAACACAGCCAATGAAAACAATCGACTGTAAGTCGCTCTGGATAAGAGCGTCTGCTAAATGACTACATGTAAGCGATCTGAGTTACGGAGCCATGTCTGCATGGACAGATCTATTGGAGCTCATATTGAAATTGTTTCCCAATCTTACCTTTCCTCTGGCAAATCGTTATCCAGGGAGCTTGCGGTGTTGTAGACAACACCTCTGAAAACGTGGTGCTGGTTAGCTATTTCAACCTGGTGCCGCTGTGGAGCAAGAACAGAGAGTAGCAGAGTACGAGTCACTAAACTGTGCTCGGGTTTCCCAAATAAATCTGACTGTGGACAGAGTGTAGCACTGCCTAGAAATGTGCTATAACCAGGAGCTACAGACAAGCAACTTGCTGCTCACCCCGTTCAATCACTGATGATTGATACGCCTAAAACAAATGTATGTACGATACCAGTTTGGTCATAAACTAAATAAATACATTCATGTAA
The DNA here is from genome assembly GCA_023658055.1 of Thaleichthys pacificus. Taxonomy (NCBI): domain Eukaryota; kingdom Metazoa; phylum Chordata; class Actinopteri; order Osmeriformes; family Osmeridae; genus Thaleichthys; species Thaleichthys pacificus. The sequence continues at coordinate 7,266,822 of CM042869.1, forward strand.
ATTCACATGAATCAACAAAGAAATTAAGTGCAGTGCTGGAACTATGCACCGTGCTCCACTAACAAAGCAATTTAGGAATAACAAATATAATTCAGGATTGATTATTGCTTAGTCCAAATAGAATACCATTCATGTCATTTTGATAAAAGAGAGCCATATCACGTTAATGCTAAAACTCTAAGAAGTATGTGAAAACATTTGATTCTGTGTGAATACGATCCTATTGTTCGACATTGCCAGGACCAACGTGACTTTAATAGTGATGAATTCTAGCAGGTTTGTGAAAGAATTCTGTGCTTGTACTGGCAGAGATGTTAGTAAAAAAAAAAAAATCAATGATAATCACTGGAATCCCTGTCTATCAATACCGCGCCATGTCTGAATGGTCTGCTAAGACGAAAGCGACAAGGTTAGCAGTTAGGCTTGTTGGACAGCAATTGTGCTAACATTCCAATTTCTTACGAAACTATGTGGCAGAATGTGTAACTGTCTGACAGTTACAACTTGCCATTGGACTTGCTGTGTTAAATAGGTAGCTATGTTGAGTAAAATGTTCTGTTTTATGATTCCATCATTCTCAAATTATGTACAAAAAGGCAATCCTTGGATAGTAGATCGGTTCTGCGAGGACCTGATGGACAGCCAGCATGTCAAGAAGGCCAGAGTAGTTTTTGGCAGTGTCTCCCTCCAAAGCCTCCTCCAATTTGTCCAGGAAGCTTTCCCAGGTGTGCAACGTCTGCTGAACACTCTCAGACCCTTCGACCTGATCCTCAATCTCCCTGATGAGCAAACACACAGCACACACACACGCACTCTCATTTTTTGGGAAGTACAAATAACATTGGGTTGAGTTGGTCTGGGTTGCCAGAGAGAGCCTGTGAGACCGTGTAGGTACGTGCCTGTGTTTAGCTGACGCCAGCAGCAGGGCGTGCTTCCACTGGCTGGCGAGGGACTGCACGCGCTCGGCTTCTCGCTCGTTTGCGGACGCACGGCAGCCAATCCCAGAGAGGTCAGCCAGTTTAGGGAGCAGATTACTCAGTTCACACAGGGCCATCTAAACCGTTTATTAAGAGAGGGAGTCAGTCAGGTATGTGCGTGCGAGTTTGTGAGAGAGAGTGTTTGTGTGCGTATGCATGTGGAGACGGCACGTGGGCGTGCTTGGGTGGCGGTGTGCGCGTGCGAGTGAGAGCGTGTGGGGGCGTGCGAACGCGACACAATTCTCTTGTTGTCCACAACGTGGGACGGATTCTCACTCACCTTCGCGGAGTCGATATCACACACATCAGTTGTCAGGCTTTGCAGGGAGTCTTTAGTTTCCTTCTCAAGTGCTTCTAAATTGTTTACAAGCTTCCATTGTTGGTCAAGGTCCTCCTACACACACAGATCTGGTGGTTAAGATGTTGTACTTTGTATTTCGACACAAGCAAATAAGAACTGATCAGAACACATTTGATCATAAAGGGGGGGAGGGTTGTGGTGTGACAGGCACACTCGGTACATTATCGACACTACAATCCCACAAAATTGCATTCACAAATTGTCTATAACTTAAACATTGACCTTTGCTTTACAATCCCTTTGTTTTTCCATATAACTTCAGATTTCATATCAACTTTATTGCCACTATCTCTTACCTGAACTTGTCTCTGTTTCCCCAGCAACATCTGACTCAAAAGCAGGAGGTCACGTGAAAGCAGCCTGGTCTCTGATTGGATGAGTGAGGCTGCAAGCGGGTCCAGCTGCCCAATGAGCATTTTGGAGGCCTCGAGAACTTCGCCCACGTTGGGTTGCAGAATTCTCTATATCTCCTTGCAGGTTCTAACCAAAAAAAATCAGTTGTTTGTGGATGTTCTAAAATGACCCTAACTCCAGAATAAAATTTAAAAAAACTCCAAGCTCTTCAATTCCACTAATATGGAACACCATGTGAACTACGTCAACTGTACTCAGTGCATCAAGAAAAAACATGTTTTTCTGCTCTAAGAGCAACAAGCACGACATCTAATTATTACATTAGGAGTGCAAATAAAGGCCGGATGTGGGCAGGTATGACTAATATAGAAATGGTCAATTAAAAATATGGTTGCTCTCTGCTTTCTGAAGTACTCAAGTACTCATGCAAAACGTTTAGACACAGGAAAACACAACATACCTCCAGTATTTAATTTAGGCGAAGGTGAAACACGGGGTTAGATTCATAGTCTCATGAGGGTTAGGGTTACTCAATCATTTCGGGGGAATAAAATGAGAAGCATGTCTTTCAAAACATCCACTCACCTTGATGGATACAATCTGTTCCTCTCTATAGCTATCCTGGGCATCCTGGGGTTTGGCTGGGGAGTTCACGAGCTCCCCCCACTGTTCCTGGTGCCGTCGCAGGCTGTTTACGCAGGGGTCCGAGAGGCGGCTGTACTCCTGCCAGTGGAAGTGGAGTTCCCTGGTCCTCCGCAGCTCCTCCTCGACCTCCTGCCCTACCGCCTTCCACCTGCAGGGGAAGGGCAGTGGAGACCACACGCTAGCTAGGGGGATGCCATTCGTCGCACGTCGAGCTCGGCACGAGCTAGCCTCGTGCCGTAGCTGTCCTCCAGATGATTTTATTTATTTTTTGTACTTTTGAGGAAACGATTACGAATGTGTCGTCAGTGAGTCTACGTGGTAACTCTTGTAGATAGTTTAAGTCAAATCGGGCCAAAAAAGGTTGGCACGGGAAACAGCTTAAGCCCGGGAGGATTAACACAGTAACAGTGTAAACAGACACACACACACACACACTCAAATACACACTCTTGTTTAAGCAAGACCAATGGGTTTGATCATGGGAACACAGCGCCCCTGATGATTTAGAGTACGAGTCTAAAATTGGAGATGGTCGTCAACACCATCGCCTTAACAACAGCCACGGCTGAGAAGAAAAGCACAGACATTTGGCGGGAACACAGATAAACGATCCCCAGACGACATTTCAAGGCCTGTGGGTTTTTTCCCCGGTGTGTATTTGTATTTGCGTCTGACTGTGTTGGAGCATCTTCTGCAGTGCAGAGGAGAACACAAGGGGAGATAAAAGGCTCGGGTCTGGCCAGACGAGCGGACGGGGGCTGAAATCTCGGATATAAATCTGCCTGGTCTTTCCTCCGGTCTGCCCTGTCTCTCCTCTGGAACAGACCGCAGACTGTGTGCAGATGAACTACCCCTCTGTTTTTGCTCTCAAAACGCGAATGTACTTCCTCATAGACTTTATGGAGATACGTTTACGTATACAGTATACTTCTCCAGATTGGAAAAAAAGGGTGTTGGGTATTTTTGTCCCGCAGAGGAATTATCTACATCTCGTTGAGTTATGTAAAAAAAAAAAGGCTGAAAGAAATCTGAAAAAAATCATGAGGTACTGGGTTTCAAGTGCAGGCATTCGGTTTGAATTTGGTTCCATTGTAATCTACTTCACTTAACCGAATTGTCTTGATGTAGTGAAGGTACTAACCGTGTTCGCTCTCCCTCCACCTTCTCAGAGAGGAGCTGAGCCGTGTCAGGGCTGACCAGAATTCTCAGACTGGAATATGATTGGTCCACAGCAGCCAGAACCTTGACCCCCTTCCCAGCATCCTCCTGGATCATCTGTAGGCACAGAAGCCCGATGATGTAACAGAGACCAATCACAAACCTACCATAAAAGTTTGAGAGCATGCTGACATTTTCAACGCTGAATTGAACCTTTTATGAAATGTGTCCCACTTTGAGACCACTTTCATCCTTAATTTTCACTCTGGAATTTGCTCAGGGAGAGGAGGAAACAGGTTTCAGTCAAGCCCTCACCTGCAAATGTTCTACGTTCACCTTCACTTGGTTGGAGGAGAGAAGTGGAGCGCGAGAGTGCTCCAAAGAACAGTGCACACTCTAGTGGCGAGGAGGGACACTTCACTTAGTTTCTGCTCAAATCGTCCCCACTCTTCTAAGACTTGCTGCAGAGCTGGCTTCAGGGACTGAACCTATGTACCACAAGACCAAAAAGTTACTACACAAGTACCTGTTTTCACTAGTCTTCCCTACATATAGAAATAAGAGACAACACACAAAAAGAACAAACAGTATATATTACATACAATAAACCTGTCCCCACCCTGACAGATTTACATAAAATAATTCAGTAAATTCTTCTTCAATCAATTCATTTCCATATGTATACCTAGTACAGTACCTGCTGTCTGAGGGCACTACAGGCTTGATCAGCTATCTCAGCCTGCTGACTGAAGGCCTGGTCACTGGGATGCTCCAGGTCGTCACACACCCGCACTGCTCTGAGGTCCTGGAGCGCCACACGCAGCTCCTTCACCCTCTCCTCGATGGGCTGGGACAGAGCGGCAGGCAAAGTGAGGTCTTAGACAAACACACGCACGCATACTGTCCACATGCATGCATGCCAAGCATGCACAGAGAACAAGATTTCGAAAAAAAATACCCACAACACAATACAACATCATCCAACCATAAACAACAGGTCGCGAAACAGTCATGTTGTCTTTTTAGTACCTCCCACTCAGCCAGGGCCTTTCCGGCCTGGATTTGACTGACAGGTCGTAGCCACTCCCCCAGCCTCTGTGAGTGGAGCTCCACCCAGCTGCGTATGCGTCGCAGCTTGGTCTCTCTGTCGACGCAGGCGTGCAGCAGGCGCTCTGCCTCGCGCATCTGAGGAAACCAAACAGCATAGCTTAGCATAGTCATACTTGATCCTCCTTAATGTGCCAATCCATGCTCGGACCCCGTCCATTGGAGATATCCCGGTTCTAGTATGACTGGATTGGTCAGTGCAGCTTTGGATGGTTGCAAATGGCTTTTGCAAGGCTCTCATGTTAGATCAGATGTTACCCCGAGGGAAGCAGGAAGGAGGGAAGGAAGGAAGGAAGGAAGAAGGGTTTCATTTGGGTGTGGTTTAAGTCCCCCTACATTCTCATTGGACAAAGTACTGACCTGGATGTCCAGCTCCCGTTGAAGAAGGAGCCAGCGCAGGTTGACATCACCCAGACGCTCGGCGAAGAGGGTGCGCTCGGAGCGTTGGGCGGTCGATAGGGGCCCAGACTGGCACAGGAAGTCCAGGGTGAGCTGCCCACTGGCCAATCCTGCCTTCAGCTCCTGAGGGAACCCCATCACAAACATACAGATGTTAGCACTCCGGATCCCATATCATTTCATGTTTAGATAACAAACATGGGACGGTAAATATGAACCCAGGCCGTGGTGTTAGTTTATCCATTGAAACACATTTGCGTAAGTGAGAAACAGAAAGGCTAAGAAAGAGGGCACTACATTCATGGCGGGAGGAAGTCGCTTGTAGCAAAAGGCTACTTTTAAGAGAAGGCTGTAGAACGAAGTACGGTCGAAACAGGGGGTGTACCTGGTAGCGCTGGAGTATCTGGGTGAGCTGGTCTCCACGGCAGGCTTTGAGGGCTCCCTCTCTCTCCTCCTCCAGGCGCACCTCTACCTGGCTCGCCCAGGTCTCCAGGTCCACCAGCACCTCCTGTGGTGGCCAACGGTCCAATAGGAGCTGAGCGAGAGAGGCATACAGTACGAAGGGATGTTAGAGTATTACTGTAAATACTATGTCATTTATATGTGTGTGTGTGTGTGTGTGTGGGGGGTGTATAAGCTTGAATTATGAGCAATGATTCTTCCAATTTTTCTCTGAGGTTGAAGCAAACAGTGGAAGCTTATTACGAAAGTGATGGGCGCTCTGTTTGAAGATTAAACACTTTCCTCCTTTTCCGTCCTACAACCAGTTAAAAAAAAGACATCAAAAGATGTTTCCACCTGTTTGGCACAAGTATCAGCCATTTGTCGATGATGAACGATGGGGGTGAAATGAAAAGGTATTCTACTCCTCCGCTCTCTCCTGTTCTTCTGGGCTGTTCCGTTTGAAAAGCACTCAACCAGATAGGATATGTTCCCTGACAGCATCTTTACTCTCACACGTTCTATGCCGACAGACCCCATTTTCCTAGTTAAAAACTTGGAGCAAAAAACGTGTCATATTTACATTTAGCAGACGCTCTTATCCAGAGCGACTTACAGTAAGTACAGGGACATTCCCCCGAGGCAAGTAGGGTGAAGTGCCTTGCCCAAAGACACAACGTCATTTTGACACGGCCGGGAATCAAACCAGCGACCTTCTGATTACTAGCCCGATTCTCGAACCGCTCAGCCACCTGACTCCCGCCATATTAATCACGCCACCAAGATAGGGGGGCCTCGACCACGGACACTGTCTCAACAGGAGGAGAGAGCACCCAGCCCCTTCACAAGCGGTTCCTCACTGCCATCCAAACTCCTGACCCACCTGATGGAGCTTCTCCTGGGCGTCCGGCAGCGTGGACGGAGACCCCGGTCCAGCTGTGCTCCAGCTGGGCCAGACTCCTCCGCAGGACCGGGGAGTCAGCCTCCTTCAGCTGAAGCACAGAGGTGCCGGCCCGAAGAGCTGAGGCCCTCTGGGCTGACCTGGCCTCCAGCTCCATGGAGAAATCCTGTCAAACGCGTGATACACATATGCAAGCACACACACACGTTCGAACACACACACAAAGCCAAGCACTTTAAACGTGAAGAAGTGCAGGAGAGCAAAGCAGATGACTTAAAGGCAGGGTCGGTAATGTTGTTGAGAGGCACTTTTTGTCATATTTGCTGAAATAACTTCACAATTCACATTATGATAGCAACCAATAAATCTAAAAGTTTGACAGTCACATTAAATAAATCCAATAGCTATGGGCATCGCAGGACTGTAATAAACACGCCCAATTGTGCAGTTGGGGCCAAACTTAATGATAGGACGGCATTTGGACCGAATGTAATGATTGGATGGGCTACTTGTCTACCTACCTCATGGCAGTGGTCAGGCAGCGCGTTTATGTGTTTTGGTTGAGTGGCTTTAAAGGGAGGAGGTGGGATATTTTGGTTCGAACCCTTTCAAACTTAAGCCAAAATGTCTAAGCTCGCAAAACTTACCGATCCTACCTTTATTCAATTATAGATGGCTTTTGTAGTTGTATCTAGTCTAATTATAGTCATAACTTTTGGTGACAGATTACATGTCTAGACTAGGTCTTTCAGATGAAATCTCCCTCGGGGTCATAAACCTTCCTCAAACAACGTACCAAAAGATGGATGAGCTGGCTAGGGTTAAGTCCTTTGTCTGCAGGTGCTGCTTGCGCCAGACCCGACCGCACGGATTCCAGGCGTTGGTGGGCACCCTCGGTCCACTCGGTGAACGCCACAGAGTCTTTCTGGAACCTGGGAGACACACCGGGAGGAGAGGCGGAGCCAAAGCGTGTTCAGGCAAATGGAACTCGACCAAACTCGCGAGTTAGCTGACTGAGCATCTCCCCTGGCTTGTCAGCCACACTGAAGCATATATGGGATTGCTGACCAGCTTGGTTCCCTCCACCTTGCTTGTGTGTGCGAGCGGCGTGTGCGTGCCTCTGCATGTGCGCTGTGTGCATGTGGCCCACCTGGCCCAGGTTCTCCTGGATGTCCCGGCTGCGTCTGCTCTCCAGCTGTGCCCTGCTGCGGACGCCCCGCCAGCGCAGCTCCAGAGCGCCCCCTGTCCTGCCGACCCGGGTACTGCAGCCCCCCGCCTGCAGGACCTTCCCCACGTCCAGGATCCAGCCCAAGGTGGGCCTGCTCTCCAGGAGAAGGTCGAGCACTCGCTGAGGGGGAACGAGAGCGCCCCAGTGAAGGGAGGAGAGGAGGACACGACCGAAAGACACAGAGAAAAGCAGTGAGGAAAGAACGAGCAAATGAGGGCGACGAAGAAGACAAACTCATTAGACCTACACTGTCCTACAAGAACCCCAAACAGTCCTAATGATTGGACACTGGTCTTCAGTATCGTCCAGAAGAACTGATATCTCGTATTGCAGACAACTGATGAGAGAGTACGGGAGGAAGTGGGGTTGCATGTTACGGTGGCGCTGAAACGAAACACGCGCGCGTACACACTCCAACACACATACTCGTTCCATCCCAGTCAATCCAACTGAGAAATGAGCCTGTGTAATTGTAAAAGGGAGGCAGGGGAGGCTGCAGAGGGAATGGCGGGCAGCAGATGAATGGCGTTCCATCTGGAGCGGTTGGATATATAATTAGAGCTCGTCTGGGGAAATATAATGAACGAGTCGTGATTGGGAACCCATGAATCCTTCAGTTGTTGAAGAGTAACATACACACACTCACTCACTCACACATATAAACATACACACCCACACATCATCACAACATCCCTCACAAGGCCCAGCATGGACCTCTTGATTCATAGGCTGGGATTCAATACAGCGTTGTTACTCGCTTTTCCCATTCTTCGAAATGATCACAAAGGATGGAAACAATTTTTGTGGAAATGAGGTACCTCCCCTTTGCCAGGAATGAATACAATCAAACGACCCATTCATTATAGGTAGATATGCTTTTGAAATTACACCAACAATCTCAAATGAGGGTGGGAGAGTGTGTGTGTGTGCGCGTGCGTGTGTGTGTGTGTGCTCTACCTGGCAGGCTTGTAGCCTATGCTGTAGCTGATTGTCCATCTCCTCCTCTTCAGGGTCTTCCCCGGGGATGAGAGCTTCTAACTCCTCAAGCAGTCTCCCTACACGCTCACAACCCACCTCCCACTGGCTCCAGTCCTACACACACACACACACACACACACACACACACACACACACACACACACACACACACACACACACACACACACACACACACGGCACACGTTTATGCACACACACAAAAATATACACACACACACATTAAACAAATGTAAATAACAAAAAATATATAGAGGGAGAGAGATATATTTGGGGGATTTCAAGAAGGAGAGAGATATATTTAGGGGATATCTAGAGGGAGAGAGATATATTTGGGTGATTTCTAGAGGGAGTAACATATATTTGGGCGATTTCTAGAGGGAGAGAGATATATTTGAGGGATTTCAAGAGGGAGAGAGATAGATTTGGGTGATTTCTAGAGGGCGAGAGATAGATTTCGATGATCAAAGATATACACTTCACCTGGAGTCTCTTCTGCAGAGTGACTCTCTGCTCCAGCGCCTGTTGCTGAAGCGATTGGGCTCTGCGTTCCAGCTCGAGCCATTCATCTTCCAGGTCTTGCAGCGCCCCCTGTGACCTGTCCTGGAATAACCTCTGGCCAAACGCCAGCCGCGACCCCAGGATGTAGAAGAACTTCTACCATCACCACGGAAACCAGATGCCACCAGACCAGTGATAGTAAAGAAGACCAGACCAGGGATAGGAACAAAAAGTTAGATGAAAAACAGTCAGGTTTAGCTTACAATTTGGGACATAATTACAGCACACAAATCAAGAATATGAACAGTTGCTGGGCTTACACTGAGCTAAACCAATACATTAGATTACAAACTCTTGATAGTTCCTTGAGGGAACTTGTGCTGGTTTGTGTTGTTCGAGTGGCCTCAAATGGAAGTTCCTTCCTTGAGGCCTGTGCTCACCCTGACTAAACCTCAACAGTGGGCTACAGCAGATGTACAGGTACCTTGTGTCTGCAGACCAGGTTCTGCAGCTGGCTTCGGCTGTCAGGCTGACAGTCCTGACTGTGGGCGACACGCTCCTGGCCCAGTTCCACCAGACTGGCCAGCCCCTGCAGCAGGGCGTGGGAAACCCGCTGTGTGTCGGTGGTGTCCTCTGGCCATTTCCTCCACTGGCTGATCAGCATGCACTGCACAGGGACATTTGGTATCGTCGTTGTAACGTACAGCGCACACAAACGTCATGCTATACACACTGACTGTGGACTGAACAGGTACATACCTAACTACACACATACAGTACACACCCGATTGCATGGCTGTTCCTGTGCGGATACAATTCAGACCCATTCAACATCCTGTTTTCCCCTAACCCTAACCGTAACCCCAAAACCCTAGCCTGAACCCAAACTGTAGCTCCTGACCCTAAACCTAAACTATCCCAACACTTACACTTACACTAACCTCCCCAAAACCACTTATGTACCTCCAGACTGGGGGCATCCTGGATGGGTGTAACAGGGTGTCCGTGTACATGTGTAAGCTCCTCAAACACACACAGTGGGCCCTCGTGTTCCTCGGGCCCTGCCTGGAACACACCCCAACGCCCCCCAAAAGGACAGTGAGAACAAAACAAACACCTGGAGAAGAGAGAGCGCGTGTGTAGTTTGATGGAAGACGTGGATGTCGGAAGGACATCCTTCCCTGATGGCTGTGGAGTCATTGTGTGAAGGTTATGGTGCGGTTGTGAGATGGTTGTGTCCGGGTTGCGCCTACCTGATGTTCATGTGCGTGGCCCAGATGTGTGTGTAGCCGGTTCTGGGAGCAGAACAGAACAGACTGGGCCGTTTGCAGGCATCCATCCAGTATGTTCAAACACGCGGCTTCTCCCGGGTCTTCGGTGGAAAGGGCCGGACTGACGTGTGAACTCGCCGCGTTCAGCTCGTCACCCAGGACGACCAACTCTGTGGAGACACACTGAAACACAGAGACACACAAATCCATCGCTGTCAACTGACGTTGCAGTTGACTCTCACTGACTGCCGAGTCGTGCAAACCTTCACTACACGGCAGAAGGGGTGTCGTATATCTATAGTTCAAGCTCCTCCTGCTCACCTCCAACAGAAGCAGTCTCATCTGGGCGTGGTCAGCGGTCGCCCCCGGAGGGCGGAGGAGCTGGTCAGTTAGAGCGTCCATGGACAGGACCACCCCACTCAGAGACGAGTACAGTTCGCCATCCTGTACGGGATTATAACCGCCCCCTGAGCTACCCTGGACGACACACCACACGACGTAATCAGTCAATATATGCTAAGAACACCTGAGGTATTTGAGGGACTCCATACAGTTTAGAACTAGAAAGAGAACTAAGCTTAAACACACACACACAGTCACGCACGGAAACAGCACTCACCCCTGCTGCTGTCCCACTGCCCCTGTGTCTCAGTTGTCTAAGGGTCGCGACACACTTCTGCAGTTCCTGAAGAGCAGCAAAGTCAATGGCCTCCTCCGTCTTCAGCCCTGGGTCCTACACACACAGCAAACAGGTCAACACTGTTCATTCTGGAGTGTTGGCATCAACAGGTAGTCACTGCATCTTCGCAGTAATAGGGCACTGGGTCTAGTTCATGGAAACGTTATTTAAAGGGAAAAAGCTGTTAGTTAACCGGTTGTCAGCTAACAGTTGTAACCCCAGTGTAAGGTGGTGACCTACCTTCTCCTCTGCCAATGTTTCCTTTGAACTGACTACCGCCTCATTCTCTTCCTGAATCTTTCTTAAGACGCCGAGTTTGTCGGAGAGCTGTGAGTGGAGACGAGTCCATCTCCTCCTCCCCTCCTCGTCCTCAGCAAACCTGGACACGGCATCGGGGCTGAGGGCAAATCGACACCAGTTAGGGAGGGAGGGGCTTTCCGCCCCATGGCCCACGTAGGAGAGGGTGTGAGAGTTGGTGACCACCTGACCGTGTCTCACCTGCTTCGTGTGAGGGTAGTGGTGTGGTGAGCTTGGTCTGCCAGGCTGCTGTGTGTCTCCATCATGCTCTCCACATGCTCACTCTGGGATCCCTACAGTGTGATAGACAAGGACGTCTCAACAACAACCCCTAGTTTACTAACGAACAGGGCCTCGCCTAAGCAGAACGTCAGGTTATATGCACTTGTGTTTATCTTCTTGGTCATTTTTTTTTTCAGAGCTAAACCTTTTGGTCACACTAAAATAGTGATCTCAGCTTCATGGGAATAACAGTTGCTGTCTACAGGTCGTGACCATAGCTACAGTTAGTTCTTAGGGTACTAACCAGGTGTGGGTGGTCGTGTCTTGGTGCGTCGTGAGACTCGTCCACGTGTGTGAGGTGGGGGCTGCAGGGGGGGGTAGGACGCGCAGGGACCACCTGGGCCTCCTCCCTACAGGCCGGAGTGTGCGTCTGGACGGTGTGCGTCACCGTGTCGCACGTGGGTCGCTCGGCTTGGCCCGCTTTCGGTCGAGAAGCTGTTGCCTGGGTTACCAAACCGGTCTCCGGTACTGATTGTGCCTCCGCGGTCCCTGATCCAGTCGTCTCAGGTCTTGCTGGTCTTGTGATGGATGTGGTCTCCTTGGTTACCGATTCGGTGTGGTCGGGTTCAGACGTTGTGTTGTTTACCACGAGCTCTGGCGGTGTGGGTGATGATGGGGTGTTTGATTGTGCTGGGTCTGCGGTGACTTGACAGAACTCTGGTGCGTCACTTGAATCTCTCTCAACGGCTTTGGAATAGGTTTCTGATGACTCCGAATTCTGATTGAAAAACATTGAAGGGGTTCTTAGAAGGAAAACTGTTTGTTCCGTGTACAAAAATACGCTTCAAAACAACATGCGTAAATGTATTTCTAAATGACTTTGCTGTTAAACTTAAACAATTTACAATTAAAAAAAAGATCAGTTTACCCTAGTGACAGAAGGAGGTTGAGGTTTCTGCATGTGAAGGTCCAGGTGACTCTGGGCGGTTGTGGTCTCTGCTTGATCATGCTCCCCAAGGGTCTCATCTGGGTCCTAGTCCGGGCGAACAGGCAGGGGAGGAGTCCATTAAGAGGTTTGAACAAACATGAGGCAGCTGTCTCTGACAGATTTCCAAGACTGATACTGCCCTAGACACAGACTTAAATGTAAACAGATATGATCTCCAAACCCAGAGCTACAAACTGAAGCTTACCCTTCAACATCATTATTTGTGTTAGTATATTACAAATACAATGGTTTAAAATGTGTTTTGTTTGAGATTTGTGGTTAGCGGGGTAAGTCACACAACAGTAGTCACCCCATTACAAACAAATAGCCAAACAACTGAGAAAGATGTTACTAGCTTCTGAGACGCTAGCCTTCATGCTAGTCTACCCAGAGGTACACAGTCTCTTCTCTTTTTACCTCAGGGAGACTGCTGGTAAGTGTGTCAGAGGATGACAACTCCAGACTCCCTTCCTCCTCCTCTTCCTCCTCCTCCTCTTCCTCAGAGGGACACAGGCCAAAAGCATCCTGCTTCAGGATATGGGTTAGCAACGGGTTAATGCTGCCTGATTCGCATGTTAGAGCATTAGTTACCAACTAGGATCCTGGAAGGTTTCACTTCTGTATGACAAACATACGGTACTGGGGTTTTGGTTTTTCAAATATGAATGAATGTTTGCTGCCAACTCAAACTGCAAAACATGCAACCTGAGTTGATGCTATTGATGATTGAAACTCCAGGGTTGGTGACCGAATGACGATATTAATTAACAAGCAGTAGTAATACTGTGTAAATGACTTGAAGTCACCATTTTTTTCATTTATAATGATGCTGGCTTTAAGAAAATCCCGACCTCGCTGGTTGTTTCAAGCCACACACAAGCCACACGTGAATCGTTAAGTGGAGCACCACATGCAATCACGAGCCACGTCACAAGGCGCGTGGTCAGGCCTACCTGTGTCCCTCGCTGTACCTCTTCCACCTGGGTGTTCTCAGTCGGGACAGAGGACTCGGTTGCAACACACACATCCTCAAAGTGGGACTCCTCGGCCCTCTTGTCTTCTCTTGATTGACTCTGAGAGAGCAAGAGAGAAAGGGATGAGTGAGACATGGTGAGAGAAACGGAAGAGAGAAAGATCGAGAGACGGGAGGAGAGTGAGAAAGGTTGAGGGAAAGAGAGAAATAGAGAAAAAGAAAGAGATAGAGCGAGCAAGAGAGAAAGAGAAATGAGAAAGAAAGACATATAGAGAGAAAGAGAGGAAAAATAGAGCAATGAGAAAGAAAGAGAGGAAGAGCAAGAGACAGAAAGACAAAGAACGCGGGACAACATTGCTCACTAGCCAGCCAATGACTGGCCTGCTGACCTTCTGGTGACATGAAAGACCAATCACGGAATGAGCATCACGGTCCCAGCCATGAGGCCGAGTGTGTAGCGTACCTCCAGCAGGGCAGTCTGCCTCTGTGTGAGCTCCTCCAGCTCCTGGAGGGGCTGCAGGAGCTGCCTGGCCCTCGGGAAGGCAGCCAGGGTCTCCTCCGCCCCGGGGGGGAGCCCCAGGTGGGCTTTGCAGCTCTCCATCACCTCCACCGTCCTCCGCATGGACTGGATGTTGGCCAGGATGACCTGGACAACAGGGAGGGACAAGAGATGAGGATCTCGAGCTTCCTCTGGAACCGTTTTGGAGAGGATTCTGGGTAGTGTAGGCTTTCCTTGAGCCGTTCGCTTGATTTGACAGTACTAGCTCCAGTAGTTTGTGTAGCAATACATATTGATGGAAGTCTACTCCAGTTAAATGTGAAGGTCAGGATGCTTTATAGGTGGTTTTTAACTGTCCTTTCAAATAAAGTTGGACGCAAATGACCTTGAATGACTCAAAACAAAACGCCGATGCCCCACCTGTCGGTTGCGGAGGTGCTCCTCCAGTGAGACCTCAGGAGAGTCCACCGACGATAAGATGGCTCGGATCTTGCTCACGTTCTTCTCCATGGCCTTCAGCTCTGCTTCGATGGACTCCATCTCCTGAAAGCAAGAGGAGAACCGGAGGGTCACGGGGACAGCAGAGGACACGACACGGCTACATGAGAACGTTTTTTTTCTGTTTTGAGGTGCCATCCAGGCCAGACACATCAGTCTCACAGCTGAGACGTGGAGGAGCTGGTCCAGGGGCAGGATGACTCTGCGCTGCATGGCGTCGACCTGGAGGTCTGTCTGAGCCAGCCTCTCCTCCAGAGCGTCCGTGTTGCACACGGCAGAGATGTCCTGCAGGGAAGGCCTGAAGCCGTCCAGAGTGGCCCTGATCCTCTCGGAATCATCCAGAACCATCTGGGGGTAAGGGTGGGGGGTGGGGGTGTTATGGCGATACATTTCCCATGTATTCATTTACAGCAGCTTCATCCATTCTTATAGATATACAGATTGCTATAACATACACTGTATGGCCAACAGTATGCCGCTCAGTATATGGACACCTGCTTGTTGATCCTCTCATTTCAAAAAGCTGAGGCCTTAATAGAAGGTCAGGTCAGGTGTCCACATACTTTTGTCCCTTTAGTGTATACAATGTGAGTAGATAGATGCGGTATGATGTCATCACACACTGAATGTCAAAAGTTCTGGTTTCCTGCAGGCATGGTTCAGTGTTGGCGCGTCCCGGTCTCTCACCTGCAGCGTGTTGGCATGGCTCTGCAGGTTCTTAGCTGTGGTGTAGGTACAGGTGCTGGCGAGCCAGGACTGCGCCTCGGCGAGCCAACAGGAGGCGCTGTGGAGCATGTCCTCGTACTCCTGGAAGCAGGCAGGGACCTGAGATGGACAGGGATGAGGTCAGGTCGGTACCACTCAAAGGTAGCAGCACTGTTCATCTCCTGCTTCTTATAGGGCCGCCCTCTAAAGCTGTAGTCTTTAGAGGGCGCCTCGGGGCCTCGGGGCCCTCTGTCTTGTGTGTTTTAGATGTTTCCCTGCTCCGACACGCCTAATACAAATGAATGGGTCGTTATCAAGCTCTGGAGAAGCCCTGCTAATAACCGTTCATTTGAATCGGGTGTGTTAGAACCGGGTAACTAATCTAAAACATCCAGGACAAGGTTCGAAGACCACGGCTCCAAAGAAGCATGGGTAGAGTAGTTGGATGCTGACTGGATGCTGGTGAGGAGAGTGGCAACGAGGTCACGGTCTCTAAGGACTACAAACGACGTGCCACACAACGGCCCAGTAGCACTACCAAAGTCCCTTTAACGGCGACTGGGGGATTGTGGGAAGTGTAGTCGGGTGCGCTCACCCTGCTGAGGAAGGAAGTCCCTTTAACAGTGACTGGGGGATTGTGGGAAGTGTAGTCGGGTGCGCTCACCCTGCTGAGGAAGGCGGTGCGCTGCTCGGCCTGCTGGGCCGTGTCCTGGTAGAGCTGCAGGGGCTGGGTCAGCTGGTCCATGAGGAGGTGGGCTTGTTCCGGCTGCTCCTCTGACAAGTCCTGCACCTCCACCTCCAAGGCGGTCAGCCGGCTGTGCCACGCGTCCAACTCGTCCCACACTCGCTGGATGGGAGAAACACACAAGGCAAACACAGTGGACGTGTTGTGTGGATGAAAGGGTCCTGTGGGGTGGCGCTCGTTGAGCGGGGTTGTTTTTTGTTGTTGTTGTGAAATGTCATTTTCATTCAGCAGTGGCACACGCAGTAGGGAGGGCGTCTTGCTTAGGAGACAAGAACCCTCGCACCACACACACACACACACACACAGTACATACACACGCTCACCCACGCACATACCTTAAGTGTCTTTTCCGCCTCAGGGAATGTGGAACTCCTCTGGCTCAGTAAAGTCTGAATGCCCTCAAGTCCAACCCCCACCTCTCCTATCTTATGGGTCAGCCTTTGGAGGGAATTGGTTCTCTCCAGGGTGAGCGTAAACTGAAAACACACACACGCGCGTCTTAAGTCCTCTAAACACACACGCATGCATGTATCCCAACACACGCATATGTACGTATCCAAACCTACACATTCTTGTTTTGTGACAACCCCAGAGAGCCAGCACCAGGGACAGTGGCCCAGGATGCCACATTCACCCGTTTCCCGCTCCCCACTCCGCTAACGAGCCTCACGGCTGCGACTCTCGGATCGGCCCCGACCTCCCCCCCTCCCCCGTACGCTCATCAGCACCCCGCCCCCCACAAAGCGAGACAACAAGAGCTCAGTGGAGAAAGAGAGAGAAAGAGGGAGAGAGAGATCTCTGGCATGAGTATCCCAGGCAGATAGTTTGCGGTGTTGATTCTTGAGTGAGGGAGTGCGGCTCGCTGAAGAGGAGACCCTGTGGGAGGATGTTTGGTTCTCTTTCGTTAAATGAAGCGCACGTCAGCGCCGATTCCCTTTTTCTGTCCAAGTCTCCTCGACTTGTTTTCCGTCTCAGCCCTCTGACTCTCTGAGGTTGTCACGGCGTCCAAACACGCGCCATTTCTCTGAACCTCGACAACGAATGCTTTTCTTTGTCTCATCTGCCGTACTAAATGTTACCTTCTGCTCCATTTCCTGTAGAGTGCAAGTGACGTCCTGTATCTGATTGCTGATCTCCATGGGTACCTCGGTGTACCTTGCCCTGACACCTTCCATGATGCTCCGCAGTTTAGCCTTCTGGGAAGCCAAGGTCAGTCTTCCCTCCTTCTCACAGGAACATGTGTGAGAGAGAGAGAGAGAGAGAGAGAGAGAGAGAGAGAGAGAGAGAGAGAGAGAGAGAGAGAGAGAGAGAGAGAGAGAGAGACAGATGCAAGGAGACAGTGAGAAGTTCAGAACGAGAGAGAGAGAGAAACCACAGAAGAATCCAGAATGCCTGCAGTATAGTTTTCTGAATTTGTGTCTTCCACACAACATATGTCTTCTAATAATTAGGAATTAAGGACATGTGGTGTTCACTTACTGTAATTTAGTAGTTTCCATTTGAACTAACTGTCCCATTGAGGCAATGTAAACAGTACTGTTTATACAGTAGTACATTTTGAAAGGCTGCATGGCCTGGTTCTATGAGATTTGTTTTCCTTCAAAAGGACTACTTTCGCACTTGATTTAGTTTGCTTAATAAATTCAACCAATTAAAACGTTTTGAAGAGAGTATAAACCCTGCATGCCAAGATAACAGGTGAAGCTAAAAATAAAACATTTAACGTAATTAAAACAAACTAAAACAGCGCAGAAAGTTAGTAGAGGACATTTACTCCCCCCAGCTGTAAGGTTCAACAGTTGTCTACTGTTCCCAGAACAATGCTTCAACTCATTAAAATCATATTAGCCATGCTTTGGTGCATAACGATGGTAGACTAACTGAAAACAAACTGAAAACGCAACACTCTCAATGTTAAATATGGGATTCAATTAGCCAAAGCTAAATGATGACCCAACGAATTCAATCCCAACTTTATTTCAGGCAAGCTGAAACTTTGTTGTTGTAAATGGAAACTTTTCAACAGACAGACTGTTCATAATCTACTGTAGGCTACTCAGAGTTTCATGTACTAACAAACTCATGACCATGTGGTTATTCAATTACATGGTGCCTCTAACAGTTCAAACTGACATACGAATGTAAACACGTGCATTTCAAAGTGCCCTCTCACTGGAGTCCTAATTTCACTTCAAAACTTTAAATCTAACCGGAGCAAGCATTCCGGAAAGAAAAAAAATCTTCCCAAAGATGTGATGAGTAACATCAGCACAGGAAGGAAAATGTTTATGTCCTCAACTGTAAAGCACTTTGTTAACTTTAAGATTAGACTACTCTACCTATAAAAGCAAACCAAAAAGGAATGGCATGTTCACTTACACTATGTATAACTCTCAAAACAAATATAAGCACATGCACACTCTAAATAAAACAAATAGTGATCAAATAAATGTTTCAAAAAGAATAATTAGGCTATGCTATGTTTTAGTTAAGCTTATTACAGTAAACTAAACAAGCTGTTGATCCAGTGAGACACTTGATGTGAGGCTGACCTGCTGTTGACGGCCGCTGGGCAGGGTGTCCAGGATGGTGGGCAGGGTGTCCATCTGCTGCTCCACATCTCTGATCTTCTCCTGCCACTGCTGTCTCTCCTGCACCTCGGACTGAGCAGCCTTACGAGCCAGCAGGCTCTTCTCTGTCAGGCTGGGGACCGAACAAGGGTCACCTTCCATCTCAAACTGTTCAATTCACAATGTTTGTTTTAGTTTTCTTTACGGTGAAGCACATACATGACAGGGAGGGAGGGAGGGAGGGGGAGAGAGAGAGAGAGAGAGCGAGAGAGCGAGAGAGCGAGAGAGAGAGAGAGAGAGAGAGAGAGAGAGAGAGAGAGAGAGAGAGAGACAAAGACAGAAAGTGTTTCAGTGAATAGTAGGAGAAGTAGTTAGAGGGAGATTAAGTTAGCGAGAGAGAGGTAGAGAGAGAAAGACAGCTAGAGAGAGAGATAGACAGAATGCCCATTCAAACAGATGTCCCTCTACCTCCTGCAGCTCTCCTGCATCTTGACCAGCGTCTGACAGACTGGAACAAGGATGGATGCTTCCTGTGGGATGGACACACCCAGCAGCAGCGCTAGGCGGTGCTCCAGGGAAGCCAATGCTCCCTGAGCCTCCTCCAGCCCAGTCTGGTGCTCCTCTGCCTGGGCTAACAAGTCACGTGGATCCCCTGGGGTGGAGCTCACAGTTGAACCGTCGGGCAAGTTGGCCTTGAGCCTGCTCAAGGTCCTGCTGCATTGCTCAATCTGAAAAACATTCCTTTTGTCAAGCAACTCAAAGCCAAAAAAATATATATCAATTTAATTCATTCATTTCATTCAATTCACTCCACAGCTTACTCACGCTGATGCCGATGTCTCTCCACTCCTCTTTCTTCTGCTCAGCGTGAGCCTGGAGGAGGCTGACCCCGTGCTGCAGCAGCCACCACCGCCTCCAGAGGGCCCCCAGGGCCCCCTCTGTGCCCGCGCTGCAGCCCTGGGCCGGGCAGCCCGCTTTCAGCTCCTTCAGCCTCACGGCCAGGCCTCGCACCTCCTCCGCCAGGGCCTTCGCATGGGCACACAAAACACACGAGCGCGCGTACAGTTCATGCTGCATGCTACCGGAGGGCAAACATAGGAGACGCAAACCGTATTCAAAGCGCATTTCCGAGGTCGGCCAAAGCCCGACTGAGGGGTATAAAAGGTGAGTCGGTGACAAACCTCGGCTTTGTTCTGTTGCTGGACACACTTGGAGAGTGAGGTCACATCCAGGGCGGCACACTCGGAGAGTCTGGTCTCTGAGGCGGTCAGGAGTTGCCACAACTCCCCATGACACTTCACATGCAGCTGCTGTCTGTCGGCACACCTTTGTGACGAACGGCAAACATGGAGAATTAGAGACCGTGTCGAGTGTTTCTCATCGAAAAGGTTAAAGAGTTAAAAGGAGTGTGGATCTGGATATCTCTCGGTTCTATCCACAAGGCTAGTCCCGTTAACTTAATATGTCTTTGGTAATCCTTCGTAGAAGTCATGATAATAAGTTCACCCATCTGCCACACCCCTTGGTGAATTCTCATCGCACTGTTCAACATCGAATGGCTTCCTCTCTGTGACTCATCTAAGTTTCGGGCCAGCAAATAAGTACTCCATTAGAGATACCTCCTGCAGTGTCCTCATCATTTGAACAGCACTTATCCGAGACATTGGTCCCTGAGTGCATATCAGAATATAGCTAATGTTTATGATTGCAGTGTCTAAATGATGTTACTGTGGAGACTTTTTAACAGATGCTTTATTTGGATAGTGGGGATGACTAGTGCGTAAACCCCTAATTCCTGGGTCAGCTCAACCTTTCTTTACAGGACGTCACCCTCCACGGCTCATTTCCTGTGATTAAATTACAGAGGAAGAGACACACAAGGATAAATGGTGACGTGTAGAGAACATTGGGTCTCTGGACCGACCTCTTCAGAGCCTCCAGTCGGAGCTGAGCTTGGGCCTCCAGGGTGGCCCTGCCCACCAGCACGTGACTCAGGACCCGGGCGTGGAGCAGCTCCGTCGGGGGGAAGGCGAGAACGCGGGAGGCTTGCTGGGGGACCACGTCCAGGAGATGGGAGACGTGGGCCTGGATCCCCTCCTGGAAGGAGGCCAGGGCCTGCTGGGTGTGCATTAGCTCCTCAGTACAGTCCAGGAACCCTCCGGAAGGGGACAGGAAGGGGGCCTCGGCGTTGTGAAGGAACGCGACAGCTCCTTGCGCAGCCCAGTGGTAGTCCTTCAGGGCTTCTCGGGCTTGAGACAAATTCTCCTGCGAGACACAGAATGGCAGGTAAAGGGTTACTGGTGGGTAGTCCACCAGTACAGTCATAAATGATACATGCAGGTTGATCCTGGGTAGTTTCAATTATGAGGAGGCAAAGATAAGATTGTGTCATTTAGAGTAAGCTAACATGAATAACATTTTGTCCACAGTAATTATGCTGCGTTTATGATATAATGCATATAATTCACTGATGCTGAAAAAAACCTTTTATACTCAATAATGACTCATTTTCAACTGAAAAGTGCAGTCAGCGAAGTGAAAAAAGCTAAATTTTCCTTTTAAGGAGAGAACCCTTCCTATGAATGAAACAAACACTGTCTATCAAACAGTGACAGAGATGTATACTAGATACTAGCCACCACACTATACCGTTGTGTCGAAGATATCAGGGAAACGTACCATACGTGCGCGGCACTCTTGCATGCTGGCCTCCCTCAGGGTGAACAGCTCATCAAACGTCCTCATGTCCACGCGTTCTCTCTGTCCCAGTGCTTCCAACACCCTCATCCCCGACTCCAAGTTCCTCCAAGTGACCCAGCAGCCCTGCAGTTCGAAATCGATCACGCTTTCATCCGGCACGACGGGTCCAGCTTCTTTGAACTCCTGACAGCTTTGGTGAAGAAGGTCCATCGTGGCCTTGTACTCGGAGCAGAAATGGAGACCTTCTAGAAGGTTCCCCTCCAGCATTTTGATGTCGTTGGTGATGGTGAGTTCACAAGAGAGGAGGTTCTCCACTGTCCGGCGGATCTTCTGCCTCTCTGAGGTGAGCTGGGATGGGTACAAGTCCTGAGATATGGCCTCCAACTGGTCTGCTGCCTCTTGGCATTCTTTCTTCACCAGGGGAAGTTCTACCAGAAGAGTTTGGCACAGCCTGAACCTCTCGCCCACATCGACACTTGTGTCTTTGGACATTTGGATCTGTCCCTTCACCTTATCTCTGGAATCGTCCACGTGCTTCCTAAGGCGCAGGTACTTCTCATGCTCCGGGGCGTGGAGGTCGAGATTTTGGATCTTTTCCTGCAGTTCTGCGATGGTGCACAAGAGGGCGCCTTTCTGCGCCTTCTGGCAGTGCTGGAGCTCCTGTATGTGACACTGGTGCTCCAGGAGCAGGCGCCTCGAGGGCTCAGTGGCCACGAGATTGGCTCTGGTTACTGGGAAGCTCTGCCTCCCCAGATCAGCTGCTATCTGGCTCAAGCTCGTTCGGACGGCGGCTAGCTCCTCAGCAGAAGACATCTGAGCGTGCAGAAGCTCTTCCAGTTCCCAGACCGTCGCCCTCTCGTGGACCAGCATCCCGTCCAGTTGCAGACGAAGGCCAGCGAGCCTGTTCACCAGGTAGCGGCTCTCGGCCGGGGTCATGCCCGGAGCCATCTCCTTGGTCTTTTCCAAAAGGTCGTCAGTGAAAGAGATCTGTCTTTCGACATCCTTCAGGGCAGATTGGTGGGACCGGACCTTTCTCTCCAGGTCGGAGATGCCGGACGGAGACCCGTCTGTGGACGTTTCTTTTTCAATGTGCGAGGCTACGAGCCACGTATCCATTTTTGTGATCTGGGCGAATAGCTTCTCCCTCCCCCGCAGGGTTTTCTCCATCTCCTTCAGCGTGTGAGCGCAATCGTCGGCGACGCCTGCACAGAGGTCCTCCAGGGTCTTCAGTGACTTCGACACTTCCTCCATCTCCTCCTCTCCGAGGATCGAGCCTAGGGCTTTCGCGTCTCCCGTTTCGGATCGAACCTTCGACCGCACGGCCACAATCTCCGTTTGCTGTTTCCTCATCCCCGCGATTTGTACACGAGCCTCTTCGGGGAAGAGGGCCAGCCTTTTCCCCGAGGTGAGAAGGTTCTGCGTGCCTTTGGCCCAGACGACCCTGTCCCGTGTCCTCTGAATAATTTTAGACAGAGAGTCGCTGACAATTTCAGGAGGCTGAGCATTGAGCTCGCTCCGTGCGAGATCAAGCAACTGCTTCAAGCCCTGAAAGACCCGGCTCATCGCCTCTCTCTCCTTCTGTCCTAGTCCAAACTCACCGAGCTCCTCGGACACGCACAGGAGACGTGTGTACTGTCGGTTCAAAACGTCGAGGTCAGCAAACATCGAGATCCTTCCGAAAGCACGGGGGGTGCCTTGCTGTGTTTGGAACGATTGGGAAGCAGCTCGGAGCGCGGCACGCAACCGCTCGGCCTCTCGTAGGAGGTTCTCCGTCTGGGAGGAGGAAACGAGGCCGTGCGCCAGCGTCCTGGTGCAGGTCGCCTCCATCAGCTTCCACGTCTCCTGAAGCTCTCCGAGATGGGCGAGGAGAGCCCCCGAGCCCTCCGACTCGGTCAGGTGACCTGACACCTGGCCGCACAGCTGCAGCAGCTCGCCCGGCACGGCTTTCTGTTGCCTCAGAGTCAGCAGGAGGGAGCTGAGTTTCTCAACTTGAAGGGCACTGCTTCCCAAAGCCTCCCTGCGCACGACAACGAAAACCCAGAGTAAATGTCAACACCTCATTTCTCGAACCGAAAATGAATCACGACAAGTCACTGCGGTGGTCACTCACAAGGTTAGGCCGGCCAGCTCGGAGGCCAGACCTTTCAGGCGCCCTCCGACGACCCCCATCTGCTCGTGGTACTGTGTGACCAGGTCGAGTTGAGCCTCTTTGACCTGCAATGTGGCAGCGGCATCCAGAAGGGCAGCGCTGCATTGGCCCTCTGTGCTCCTTGCGTCCTCCGGGTCACGAGCCTCGGTGCTCACACGGCTCATCACAGCCACCTGCTCCAGCACGGAACGTCTGAAGCTCTGCAAGGAAGCCCATCAGGAACACATTCCTCAGATAAGGGGCTCATTTTCTTGTTTTGATCCAGAACGCAATTAGAATTGACCACATTTAAACATGACCCACACAGTGCTAGTACAACCACTACTTGCTCTCGATGAGCTAAAGAGGTATGGAAATCCATCAAAGAAAATCCTTAGGGGATCTAGTACCTCAGCCTCCTTCAGTTGCTGGGTCATGGCAGTAGGGTTGAGCTGGGCCGGCTGATAACGGCATCCTAGAGCGCTGAGGACAGTCCGGCCAAGCCTGGTCTCTGCTTCTCTGGGCGAGGGTGCAAGGTACCATGCTGGCTCCATTCGGTGGCCTCGCTTAAATACACAGAAGCAAAACAAAGATACAAAATAGGACTGAGTGAACAAAAGGATTGTGTTGAAAGAGAGAGGTGCTGTACATACAGTAAATTCAATATATACTGTAACTGCCCCAGATGTTACAAATCTAGAACACTTTGCCCGGTGGCCAGTCAAATTGCAAATGAGTGGTTTTAATCTTAGATAGACCGGTTACATCTAGTTACAGATGGCCTCCTAAATGACTGTGATGACTGATGACTGTGCCGGAAACAACAAGTTCCCTGCAGGAAATCCCATTAGCACATGGCTCCTTCCTGGATGGCTACCATCTTGGGAATACAGTCTCATCAAGCCTAGGACACTTCAAACATTTAGTCTTATCTGGTCAATGATCAAAGCGGTTCACTGAAGTGCTCTCATGGCTGGGTATTCTTAATACATCATTCGTTTCGATTTACACTTAGCAGAAACATTTCAATCGGAGGATTAAATGTTGGATAGAGAACCTTTCATCTCTTTCATGTTTGAAGTTATCCAAGCTATTAATAAAGAACTTGCATCACGTGGCATTACTGTACGTCTTCAGGCCCTAACTAGCTCTCCGCTGAACATATCTCAGTGGCCTGGCCCGCAAACACTCCTCTCCCGCTCTCTCCAAACTCCCATCGACCGTGCACATGAAACCCACTCACCTTGGTGATGTCACTTCTCTCCACCAGCCCTCGGATCTCAGAGAGGATCCCCTGCATGGCGGACGTGTGGCGAGGGGACTCCAGCTGCACTATTCCTCCACCTGCTTCCGCTGTTCCTGCACGGGCTGACGAGCGCTGAGCCCGGACCAGCGTGCCCCCCTCAGCTCGGCCCCCCTCAGCTCGGCCCCCCTCCTGAGGAGCAACAAGGCGGTGCCACATCGCAGTTTCTATCTCTTGTTTAGACTCGATAATGACAAGGCTTTGTGTGCTTCTCCCCGGCCTCAGCCAAGACTGCTGTGTTTCACTTCCCTGTCCTGGCAAGTTAGTGCAGCAATTATAGCAAGAATGTGACTGTAGAAAGCTAGCCCTCCCCTGAGGGATATGGGCCCTGTTCCATAATTCTGCACTCCCCTTTGAGTTTGAACTGACATGACTTGTAATGTCTACTGTAGGTAAAGATAGGCGTGGAGGAAATCTTAACTTGAGTAACACGTGTACTATTCCTAAACATGTCATAATCCGGTAACCATTTAGATCCAGGTGCTTGTAATAATTGTTAGTTAATAGGTGATAAGGCCCTTATAAGATGCTTATTGTGTTAACAAGACTTGTTATATTTGCATATTACCGCATCTGGATCTAAATTGTTACATGATTATGATATTTCTTTAGGAACAGTGGTATGTACTGTGTCACAGATGTTTGTTATTGACAGGCACAGCTCCCGGAAAGGGGAAAAAAGAGCGGGAACTGGTTTGAGGAGACAGGGTCAAGTTTGAATCTTCCAGGTGACATCTGACATGACATCCTCATTAAGTAGCAAAAAACACGAGCTATAGTGCATTAACAGTATGGTCTATTCTAACATATCGGACAGACTGTTGGCAACCTAGCACACAAAAGAACATCAGTTTTTCCCCCAGCTTTAACATCAGTGGACTCGAATGATCAAAACCTTACTCAGTGGAATGTCTTGAAGACTGGATTAAAATATATACCTGGCGACACTCCTGTTGTAGTTTCAAGAAACTACTCCTGGTTATGGAACCAGATTAAAAGTTAGTTGGATGCGACGGGCCGCAACCAAGAACCACTGTGTTGCTTTCTTGTCAACCAATCCAGAATGAACACAAATGTGACGAGTGCTGATATAACTTCCTTTCTTCTTCTCTAAAGAAAGAGCTCACTGATGGAGGGTGGATTTTACTGCCCTTCAGGGTTGTGAAAGTCTCTGCCGACAAGGAACCATTTGTCTCGGGGAAGTAAATTCCTCATTGGGATTTAAAACAGCATATATTTTGACTTGGGGCAAATAACGACCTTCAAATGTCAAACTATGCCGCTACGTATTATACTGTGATAACTGTTCAAGTTCAGTCTTGTAAAGAGTGTCTGAAAATGTCAAAAAATCTCTTAGAGAAGACAATAACTTATTTTTCTGAATGACATGGACCTCAGAAGAAAGGTGAGAGAAAGTCTTTTTTAAACTTCTGATAGACTTGGCTCCATGGTACACAGTGGGTGTACAGGCAAATTGTGTTAAATGTCAAACAAGTGCAGACTGGACAAGTAAGAGTGGGGAGTGGGCGTCACAGAATGGAATGGAATTAGGTTTGAAAACAATTATGCCACGAAACTAGGGGAAGAGAGAGAGAGAGAGGAATAGAAAGTGAGACCAGAGAGAGGGTCAGAGAGAAAGAGAGAGGGATTTACCTGTTCCTGTTGCGTTGTCTTTATGTCCGAGGACGCAGATCCCCACAATGACATGGAACTTAGATCTTTCATTTGACAGTCTTTTGGTTGACCTTCTGTCGTTCTCGGCCCCTTCCGTTTTGTGTACTTTAATTCAGTAATTTGCGGTTCCAAGAGCTCTGACTCAGCACTCTTCCGTTTGTCGTCCCATTCCATGCCCTGTGATTCAGTACATTTCCTCTCCCTCCTGGTCGACCTGGCGGGCTTCTCAGTTTGACCCTCTGCGGCCTCCTGGACTGAGGAGTGACCCTGTACGTCAAACGACTCCGAGTCCTGTGAGGTCAATTGATGCGAGCCACTTCCTCCTGAAGACAGTTGACCGTGACTACGCTGAAACTCTGACTGAGGTTGGTTTACGTCTAAAACGATGGTGAACACTTTCTTCGTCTCCTGCTGGTGCTGTGGTTCGGTCTCGGACTGGAGGTCACTTATGGGTTTTGTGTACGTGTCCGAATTCCCTTGTTCTGCTACTTGTGTATCTGGTTCCACACACACACTGTCATTGTGTGTAGCGGCCTCTGACCGTCCATCATCCACCCCCTCGTCCGTTCCCCCAAACCCACGAGTCTCAGGACCTCGCTCAGAAAAGGAAGTGAAATGACTTCCAGTGTCAACGTCATCACCAACGTCCACACAATCGAAACACGTGTCCAGAACGATCGTGGCAACTTTACGGGCTTCAGCCATGTCTTGTTGTGTCTCAACAGCCTGGATGACATCAGGCATGTTGCTTGTGGATTGTTCGTCCGTGTCTGCCTCAAAAGAGCCTGGTTGACAAACTCCCCGGTCGCATAACGGGATTTCGGCAGAGTCGCCACCTCCAGACGCCTCTGATAGGGATGTAAGCAGAGCTTCGCCGTGGCGAAGGGTTTCGGAAGCACTTTTCTCCAGTTTCTTGGTGCGTTTCTTTCCGAGGCAGCTCCGCAGGAAGTCCCGCCGTGAGAGCGCCCCCTGCAGGTCTTGATGGAGTTGTCGTCCTGCGTCAAGTGTGACCTGCAGTAGGTAAACATCAAGTTTCTTTGGATGCCTTTTTATGAAACTTTTTTTTTAGCAAACAGTTTCACTTTTATATAAAAAAATGGTAAGTTCATTGAAGCGCGGTCATTCGATGTCAAATGAATCCGTGGGAAAGTTCGACTGACGACACATTGCATCAGGCATTGCTGGGGTAACAAGAGCTGTTGTGTTGTTTCCCAGTATTTTTCAAAAAACTGTTGTCCCCAAAAGCATGTTGATTACCAAGTACTCACAAATAAAAGTGCTCCTAATGGCTCCAAACTAGAACTGGATGAGAACAAGGCAATTTGAGAACAGCTCCTTTTAGAAATATCCTGCTGTGACGCTAAACTGCAAACAGACCAAAAGCCCTGAACTGATCAAGTTCCATGTTACAATGTTGTTGACAGGCAGGCAACCAATATGAGATAATGCATCCTGTAAAGCTTTTAAATGGTAAGGCCTTTGGTCCTCTTAAAAGATTTCTCCGTAAACTCAGGGTGAAACCAGGAAAATGGAGCAACAAACCAATTACATTCTTATTGTAACATCCTCTTATGAAATGAACATGAGTACTGACTAATCATTTGGTCATGTTTGAGGTTTTCCATCTAACCGTCTATCATTCGGACAAAAAGAGTAATGTTTCCTTACCAGACAGGAAATAGGTAGACAGAGATATGGATCAGATATCAACCAACCTGGTTTCTTATAGCAGGCATAAGGAATATTCAAAGGCATAACCTTCAACATGCAACTTTGAGCCAAACGAGACTGGCTGGCTGACTGAGACATGTGGGGGGGGGGGGGTCGGTCGACGACACAGGTTGAAGGGCAGACGATTGGAGGAGAGGTTAATTGTAAGGGACAAAAAGATAGGTGTGCTTGGTTGAGGACAGGGGGCGCTCCGGTCTGTCACCTGGGCGGAGTGGGGTGGTTGGGACTGGGCCGCCTGGCTCCACTGCTGCAGCCTGGAGGTGGTCTCCCTAACGCGGCGGGCGGTGTCCTCTGCAGCCTGCTGCTGCTTGTCACGCACACTGGACCTCAGACTGGAGAAGGACGGTGACAGAGAGAGAGAGAGAGAGAGAGAGAGAGAGAGAGAGAGAGAGAGAGAGAGAGGGAAAGAGAGGGAAAGAGAGAGGAAAAGAGAGAGAGAGGGAAAGCGAGAGAGAGGGAAAGCGAGAGAGAGGGAAAGAGAGAGGGAGAGAGAGAGAGAGAGGGAAAGAGAGAGGGAAAGAGAGGGAAAGAGAGAGGGAAAGAGAGAGAGAGGGAAAGAGAGAGGGAAACCGAGAGAGAGGGGAAGAGAGAGAGAGGGAGGGAGGGAGGGAGGGAGGGAGGGAGCGAGCGATAGAGAGAGAGAGAGAGAGAGAGAGAGAAAGAGAGAGAGAGAGAAAGAGAGAGAGAGAGAGGGAAAGAGAGAGAGGGAAAGAGAGAGTGAGGAACGGGAGGAAGAATGTAGAAGAGGGGATGGACAGAATATTTTTGAGTGAAGAGAGAAACAAAAAAAACAAAAAAGACAAAATAGCTGAATTGTTTGTTTCAAACATAAGGACATGTACAGCATGTTTAGAAGTGGCAGATACCAGTACGTACATACATACATACCTGTCTAAGTTTTTGGCTAGTGCATCCACAACCAAAATCCTATTTGTTGAAAGTTTCTCGTCTTTGACATTTGACCCTCCTGTTGTCTGAAGGTCATGAACTCTTGCTTCAAGCTGTATCAAGCTTTGTTCACAGTCCTTAAGACAATAAGATTATCTTCATGAATAATTCTGCAAAGCCTTTGTTATATTTGTCTACAATGACTGGCTTTTAGGCACAATAATACCTAAAACACATCCATGTATCTATGCAATGCAATTAATAATAACACATAATTTCACAAATGTCTTCATACTGAAAGTTATCAACATCATGGTTACCTGTAGACTGTGCCAGCGCTGTTCTAACTGAGAGACGTCAAAGACCCCCACGGAAATTTCCGGTTGATGGGCCAAACGCCCAGACAAGCCCTGCAGTGCCCCCTGCAGGCTGAAGGTCTCGTCGTCCAACTGCTGCCGCTCACACTGAGACGTCTTCTCCTCCAGCTGAGCCCAGATCTCCCTGACGTCGCTCTCCAGGGTCCTGCCGAGCGCCTCCGTGCGGTCCTGGAGGTCTTGGACCTGCCGGGACAGGGAGACCTGGCCCTCACCTGTGCAGCTGGACGACAGGAAGCCCTGAAGAGACACCAGCTCTACAAGGTCCTTCTCTGCTCTTCTCAGTTCCAGACGCACAGCCTGCAGGGGCAAACATGTTTTGTTGAAAACGTATATACAGTATATATATACAGTATATATATACTGTATATTTGAATCAGGTGTTGAGTGTTCAGACTGTTTGTGCGTGTGTTTATTTGAGAGAGATAAGTGTGTGTGTGTGTGTGGAGGGGGGGGTGGATGAAATATAGAACTGCATGCGGATTGGTGAGTGAGTGTTGCGCACACTCTGATCCATCTCACCTCCAGGGCCTCGAGATCGGCCTTCGGCTCAGATAGGTGTCGAGGCCGCTCTTTCAAATGGGATCTCCTCTCCTGCAGGGAGCCCAGAGTGCGAGGGCCGTCATGGACCAGCCGGCCGCATCGCTCCTCTCTACACACCCCCTCCTCGAGGATGGCACACAGGCACTGGTCGAGGGAAAAGCCATTCACATGTGCATTCATTTGCAATCGTCAAGCTCTCATTTTCGAGTGCAATGTACATCTACCAGATCTGTGCACGCATCTGCAACAGAGAGACATCCAGCTTTCGACACTCACTCTCAGCTCCCCGAGCAGCTGGGGCTGGCGGTCCTCCAGGGACGCCCAGGACGAGTCCTCCCAGATGGGGTCCTTGGTCAGCTGCTCCAGCTTCTGCCGTTGGGCTTTCAGGGTGGAGAAGTCGGGCCCCAATGCTTTGGTCCGGTCCAGCAGCTCCTGGGCACGCAGGGACGTCTGCCTGCGCAGGGCGGCTCCAGGCCAGGGGAAGAGCAGAGGGAGCCGGTCGGTTTGGTGCTGGAGCTCCGTAACTCGGGAGCGCGCTCGCCGCCGTTGGGCCAGGTAGAAGCTGAGGTCAGGCTCCGCCTGCAGGAGGCTGACAGGGATGAAAAGGTTCCACCTTTTAGACATGTAGAGCACATCCACGTGTTGCCTGGTTATGACTATCAAAGAGATGTTACTAAGCCTGAGATATTCATAATATAATTATGTGTCATTTGATTTCATATGTCTAGCAATAATGGCACAGACATATTGTGTCATTCGTTTTCTCGGCTTGTGACTATCTTCCATTCAAACAGGTAGAGTACCAGATTAAAATCGACTTCACACTAAGGTTGTTAAAATGCTTTCATGGGAAAACTTTGAATAGAATTGGAATAATTGAGGCACAAGCAAAACATTATTGTTGTGTTTTGGATTCCCGTGTAGGCAGTAATAAGCTTCTAAGTGACTCAAATGGAATTTGTTCAGCAAATCTAGGACATCTACCGATAGTTATGAATGCACATCGGACCCAGTGCTGAATGTACAAGCACCATGACATCCCACACAATCATGAGATTTATCTTTACACTACAAGTAACCTTTTTTCACTGCCATAATATTTGTGTTGTAATGTTTAATAAATGACTGCTGTAGTCACAGATGTGTGCAAATGAAAGGACATTCTGTGAATAGAGCTAAGGACATGACTAGTCTCATGAATATAATGCACAAGGTAATAAACATACATAGTGCAACCTTGCAACCATGTCAGATGGGTATTTTATTTGGAAAGTAATGCCTTTATTGTATGGCAGATATCCCATGCATACCTTGTAAACAATATTTTCATAACTTGTCTTGCAACTATATTAACATAATGTCAAATGAGACAAGAACAGACTACAATTTAGAATTTGGTTACTTTAGAACTGAGAACATTGAGTGATGTCACAGAGCTGTTATTCGTATTGTGTGGAGGGATGTAACAGTCCCTAAACCTGCTTGGTAACATTTATCACCCAAAACAAAATGGATCTCAACTGAGCAAAGATTGTTTGTTTTTCCCCAAAATGGATCCTGTTATCCTTTTGCACTGGGTAGATTGCCCAGGTATGTACCATAGCCATCACATTGTACTGCCTGATACTAAATTATAGGATTTTGTTTTTTTTGTTTTGATCAATTGTTGTCTTTACATTGACAGCAATGAGATTAGACTGTTATCAAAACTGTATTGTGCCATGTGCAATTGCTAAATATGTCATTAACTGAATTAACATATACATATGAGCTATAAAATGAACTTTGTACTGCTTTTTGTTTGTTCAAAGATTCAAAAAGCTTTATGGTCTAATATATTGCCATGTTAGAATCATTTTCTTTTGATTGAAGGCAGAGTGTGTGTGATGTGTCAGTAGCATGAGTTTTGTATATGTATTGCATTGGGGATGAAGGGAGGGGTGTGTTAAACAGACAATGTTACTACAATCCCTTCTAGAAACATGTAATTTATGTGTTAACTCATTTGCTCAAGTAATTCATTATAACTTTACAAATGTATTTAAATTTCACCTATTTATTATTTTCGTTTGTTGACAGTATGCAGGCCAGAGTTAGAGAGGGCCCAGGACACTCAAACAAAGAAACAACATTCTGCTTCTGTTTGTGGTCCTTGCAATAATCCTGGTGTCAGCTGCAATCAGGACGTTGGATATTCCCAGCAGCTAGGCAATGATGCTTCACCCGACCAATCGCAAGAGAGATCCACACGTAATACATCTGGAAAGGAAACCTCAAGGTCTGCCGCCCCCACCGTTCTAAATCCTGCTGAAAGCCTGTCCAGAATGCGCATGCGCTTTCCTTTCCTGTTTCAGGATGGTGAGAAGCACGAGAACATCCCCAATATCGACTCATGGATGGATTACCTGAGGGAAGACACTGTCTCTCCCCTTCCATCCCCAGAGCTGGACATAAGTGACTCCACAAATGTGAAAGAACTGGAGGATCATAAGAAAGAGGAATGTATATTCCCTGCTTCGGTCTACATAGATTGCTCAGAGGAATTTGACTCTAGTTCTTCAACGTTTGAGTTTCTTTTTCAGCCCCAGGCTGAAGCTCTTAACCCGGCCTATGAGGAGAGTCCCAAGAAGGGAAAGCAATTCACACAGAATCTGGACTCTGGACTAGCGCTCGAGCTGGAGGTTCATCTGGACAAACATGGTGCGTCTACCACACAGGCTAACTGGACTTTCCAAGTCCCTCAGCCCCATAACCAAAGACCTGAACTGTCTTCAAGATACATTGAAAATGGTGACGAACTCTCTTGGAAACCAATGGAAAGGACAAATGCGAGCTCGGGGTCTGCTGAACCCAAAATAATTAATGTGGCTCTGGAATCCCGAAAAGAGACTGACTTGTCTCCAGGGACCCGAGGCGTGATTAAGTTGCCTACTGAACAAAAAAGGAAGGAGAAGTATCCCAATCCCAATCTAAGTACTGACTCCAACCTCCTCAACAGGGACATTGCTGACATCTCTACTCACCCCAAGCAACAGACGGATTCAAGAAAAAAGCCTCAGGATGTATTCAAGGTGCCTCTGCCACCTAGCCCGAGGGCGAAGAAGCATTCTGGATACACAGATGTGCAGCATAGTGCTATCGAGTCAAACATGCCTACTCCATCAAAACCCACTGAGCCGTCACCAGAGAGCTGGCATATATTTGACATTTCCAATGAGCCACCAAAACAAATGGAAACAGGTGTTAAACGTGGGAAGGAGCTGGAGAGGAATATTCAGTATGAGCAGGATAAGCAAAGATGTGGACAGTCTCCTCAGCGAGTACTGCAGGGGAAACCAGACCACCAAAACAAACAAACAAACAATGGAGATCTGCATGAAGCCAGTTCAGATGGGTCCAATGCACAGGAGGAGTCGGATTTCCATTACGTTGGTCTAGCCCACAGCCCCCAGGGAAATGCAATGACTAGCACATTTCTAGGTGCAAATGGACATTATACCACCATGGAATCATCCAAAAATGTAGGCACTCTTGGTCAGAGTGAGTCCGGACAACAAGGGCTCCACGTTTCCTTACCTCCAGACAACGACGATTCCCTGCTTGTTCAGGCTAGGAAAAGTTCCAGAAAACGCAGTTGCCAGAATGACGATGAATTGGAACCGTCTCAGAGAGACTGCACTGTGACCCGTCGAACCAGCATAATATTCTTCCCCCCTCAGACAACCAGGTTCCCTTCTTCAAATGAGGACATCTCACAACTGGATAGTTGTGTGGGACAGAAGGAGAATGAGGCTGATAGAAGCAGGAGTTTGAAGGGAGAAAAGCCTAACAATCCTACGTTGTCCATTCTCTATTCAGGTGAGGGTGTACCATCCCATTTGCCTTGCCTCGCAAACTCAGGTAGATTACATTCTATGCTTGAAGGAAGGAATCACGTGGGCCTTCGAAATGACCAGGTGAGCTCATCCATCCCAGCCCTGAGCGGAAAGATAATGAGAGAACAACTGCTTCCAGCAACAAGCTTCGAGTCGGAGACAGGAAAATCCCCTCAGAAAAGAATTACCACATTTAAGAACATAGCGAAATAGGCTTCCTGGGTAATGAAGTAAGAGGATGGACGAGTTCCTTAGTGTTAATTTCTCCTCATTTGTACATGAGTTTTTCTTAGAACACCTTCATTCAGACCCATGAACTAGATGTCTGCCTTGAAAGAAAATAAAATGACAGGAACCATTACCTTCTCTTACGAAAGAAAGTTGTCTGTTTCGATATTCATTTGCCTTGCAATTGTGAATGACCGCTTCAACGCATTACAAAACGGATTCAGGATTTGAAGACGAAAAGCTCAGTTTCCTCTCCTCAATAGTTTCACATTAGACATTAGACAAAGTACATTAACATTTAGTCATTTAGCAGATGCTGTTATCCAGAGAGACTTACAGTAAGTACAGGGACATTCTCCCCGAGGCAAGTAGGGTAAAGTGCCTTGCCCTAGGACACAACGTCATTTTGCACAGCCAGGGAATCGAACCGGTAACCTTCAGATTACTAGCCCGAATCCCTAACCGCTCAGCCACCTGACTCCCAAAGTAACTATCTTTCTTCTAGCTGGAGCATTACAGTAACGTCCACATCTGGTCCTGTGTAGTCATTTACCTGTGATGTTGTTCTGCTGGCTGCTGCATGGACCTCCACAGCTCCTCGATGCTGCGTATGGTCTGTAGTAGTTCCAGTTTCTGGTCCTCACTAACGCCATGTCTTTCGAGCAGCTTGTGTCCTGTAACCCTGACGTCCTCCATACGAGACTCTCCTTCAGTCGTCACATTCAGGATAGCCTGCCCAACAGTGGAAAAGGGGATATGTTTATGACATTATAGACATTAATTATGTACAAAAACAAGCATACAAAGCTGATATATATATTTACAATCAACTTTATAGCAGACATTATGAAGACTCATTACTGCTTCAACCCTTACTGGGTCCCTAAATCCATCTCCACAAAAAGGACTATTCACTTGGTAGAGTTCAGAACAATCCCCAGGAAAGACTCCCATACCTGGATAGCAAGTACTCTTTGCTCTGCCTGGCCTTGGCTTCCAGAACCATCCGTGACGACAGAGTCAGCTTGTTGTTGCACAGCTGTAACCCAGGCCTCGGTGTGTTCAGCCAGGGTCTGGAAGGCCCGGGTCTCAGAAGCTAGAGGTCGCTGGTCCTCCTCGGACAGCAGTGTGTCGGTTTGGAGACTGTGGAAGTGCTCCAGCAGCCTGCCACTGTGCTGTAGTATGGAGGACTCCTTGAGCGTGCTCCCATCTAAGTATTTCATCAGTTC
Organism: Thaleichthys pacificus; assembly: GCA_023658055.1. Taxonomy (NCBI): domain Eukaryota; kingdom Metazoa; phylum Chordata; class Actinopteri; order Osmeriformes; family Osmeridae; genus Thaleichthys; species Thaleichthys pacificus. The sequence goes on from CM042869.1 coordinate 7,302,010, forward strand.
ACCAAGGGCCTCTGTTTGCTTGCTGCAAGGGAAGTGAGTCTTGTCAATGCAAATTCGTCAACGTGGACTGCATTTTTATTGAACTTGGAGGTGGTCATGATGTCGTAAAGTTAGGCTAAATAACTCGTTGACCTGTTTTGAAGAGCTTCCTTTTGCAGGCTGGTGACATCCTTGGCTCTCTCTGCTTCCACCTCTGCTGCCTTTAACCACGATTCCAGACGCTCACACTCCTTCTGCAGACTACCACACATACACATTAACATTCATGATAACACATATACAGAGTTACAGCTCCTGGCTCTTTGTCAGACAAGGATTTACGAACTGCAAGAGCTATTCAGGGGGGATTAGGGAGTGTATTCCACATACAGTATGACACAGCAACAGGATAAACCAGTTCCACTACCCTTCATAAAATGCAATGAGACTGAATAACGAGTATGATATATATGACAGTACCATAAAGTCTAAAATGCATCCCGATAACGTCCAAGTGAACAGCACCCATTGTGAGCGGCGACAACTAACAAAATAATAAACCAATAAACTAGCACTTTGCATGGGTTCGGCATTGGAAATCCCCTTTCCCCCAAACCAGAGCGGTTCAGCCCGAGGTTGAGCCTGCGAGTGTCCGTACCTCTCCAGCCTCTCCATGTCCTCCTCCGCCTGCTCGCACTTGGCGGCTACGAGGCGGCGCGCCGTGCCGACGCTCTCCTGCAGCTGCATGCAGCGTGCAGCCAGGTCCTGCAGGCTCTCTGGGCTGGTGACGGAGGCCATGAGTTGCAGCTCCTCCATGAAGCCGTCTGCCTGCTGCGCCTGCGTCTGCAGCTGGGCAGACAGATCCTGCATGGAGAGGAACGTCACATAACGCGGTAGGACTTACCCCCACTTTGTTCAGAGATAATTTACCACCTTGCTATTCTCCCCTTGCTAACATATGGAAATAGTGAAACTTGCATTTTAGTTTATAGTGAACATTCGTCATCAGATGGGAAAAGATTTAGAGAAATATGGTGATGAAACACCAGAATGAATACATGATGGAGATACTCTAGTTCTAGCCTTAGTTTAAGGTCTCCTAACCATAGACATATATATATGTCTATGCTCCTAACCCCTACCTGGATCTGTGCATACAACTCGGAGGCATCCGAGGCACTGAGGTTGTCAAGGGAGTCCTGGATCGTCTGGACAGAAGACTGACATTCGGCCATCTTGGCAGACACCAGCCTCTTAGCGGCCACCAGCTGTCTGTAAATGTCCAGGGTCTCCGAGAAGAACTCCTTCACCTGCTCCATCTTCTTCCTGGTTTGGGTTTCGATGACCTGGACGAGAAGGCCGAGGAAACGGTTTGCAGGGCGTCCGTCTCGCTTTATTCGCGGTAAACGTGCGGTCTGTCATGTAAAAAGGATGCATCACGCCACACCACCAACCTGGAGTTCCAGAGGAGGCTCCTCGCTCTGCAGCAGAACCTGGATCTCAGACACCCGGCGGTGGAAGCGCTCCAAGCTCTCCTCCTGGGCCTGGAGCTCCTCCTGAAAGCATCATAAGGATATATTAAAGTAGTCACGAATAAACTCCAATATGTCTCTTTGGTCTCAACGTACAATACCATGACTGGGTATTTTCTGAGATCTTAAATCAAGTGACCGCGTACTTTCGTAAGTATTCACACGACAACGCTAAGTGTGGCCAGGGGGCTGTACCTGCATGGCTGTGACCTCCTCGTCACTCTGGAAGGGGTGTGACTGAGCAAAGGCCGCCATCTTGTTATTGGTCCAGCTCTCCACTTCCCCACCCAGCAGGACCAGGCCCTCCCAGAGAGCCAACCCCACGCGCAGGCTGTCGAGGTGGGAGTCCGTTCTCTCAGTCACCTGCAAGCAAATCAGTTCATGTGCAGTAGGCTGCTTGTGTTATAATTGGTATTAATTAAATAGGAATAATTAATTGCGTCCCATGTGCACAATTCTATTCCTTTGTGACCTTAAATAAACTGGAAGAAATTTGACTCAAGAGAGGTCTTGGGAATGGGGTAGAGGGTCTGGAGGAATAATCTCAGGGGATAGAAGGTTAGAGGTAGAAGGGCAGGGGTAGAAGGTCAGGGGTAGAGAGTCTGGAGGCAGAAGGTCAGGTCAAAGAGGGTAGAAGATCGTGGGGATTGAAAGGGAGTAGAGAGTCTGGAGGGTCTGGAAGTACAGAGGCTGGAGGTTTTCTTGGAAGTTGAGGCCGGGGTGAACTCACGTCCAGCCAGCGGTCCATGAGTGTGTCTGCTTCACTCTCGAAGGCGGCGTTGGCACAGTCCGGGACCTTCCGCAGCTGAGCCTGCAGCTGTCTGCAGACACTCCGGATCTCCTCCACCCCGTCTCCAAGTCCGCACAGCTCCTCCTTAGCTGCATCCACCTGAATACACGCATGAAATATAAATCGTAAACATGAAACATCAACAAGGTACAAGCACATACAAGTGTGTAAAAAACAAAACAAAACAGTAACAATTGCAGGTACATTTCCATTCAGAAAGAAAGACTTAAAACACAAAAATAAGTATGTGCTGCCATCTAGGTTTGGGAAAAATATATCATAAAATCATGGCACAATTCTATTGACAATTTTAATTCTCATTCATCGATCTGGGATTTGATGATTAATGTTCAGATTCAATTAGGCATGATTACCCAACAGATAGCTCTCAGGTCACTGAACACATACAGGGCTCGACAATAACGATTGCCCGATGGCCCAGGGCCAGTAAAAAGTAACGTCGAGACAATTAAACTAGCTGCAAAGCATTGATTGGGAAAAAAAATCGCATTTTAAACTTAACATCCTGCATGTTTTGCTATCTGCTAAATGCATAAATAACTTTGCAGCTCGTGGGGCGCACCGTTGGCCAATCAAGAGTTGAGTAGTGAGTGTTGTCAAATTGTAATTCTCTAATCTCAATAAAAATAATTACAAATGGCGCGAGACACTGAAGTGAAGATGACAGCAAAGGAGAGCTACGAGCTGAACGGAAGCGACTTTTTTAATGTAACTAAGATGCACTGTGTCGTCTGTCGTATGTTCCCGTCTAAAGCAGACAAAAGTGGATCTTTTTACACAGGCACCGCCAATTTTCGAAAACATTCCCTGACCAGCCATGCTAATAGCAGACAGCACCTGGTTTGCGTGACAGCTAAGCGGGTGGTGGACAATCCATCTTCCAGGCCATTGACCATGCTGGTCAGGAATTTAAATGCATCGTGTTATTGCACGACTTATAACGGCATATCACGTAATTAAGACGGGCCAGCCGTTCGCCTCGTTCCTCCGGGCTATTGAACTGCAGCAGAAGAATGGTGTCGACTTGGGTACTCAGTATCATACTGATGAAATGCTATGGAAGCTTTTATAAATTAGCATTGAGGGACCAGAGGTTTCTGCAGACAGAGCATAGATGGCTGTCAGCAGGGAGGAGAGCACGCCATGTTTGAGGTTAAAAGTCAATTGTTTTGCTGACTATTACCTTTTTATTTTTTATCACTAGAAATGTGATTTAATTTTTGTTCTTTTTATATCCAGGATGTGTTTAATAAATGGTTAAACATGTTAACAGAATAACATAACTTATAAGTCTTTGGTTTTGTTGTAACAATGATAAATTACAACTTTTGGAGGGGAGGGGGGCAGTACAAATTGTCTTGGGGCCAGTAAGTTTCAAACCCACTTGTTAACGTTGAGCCCTGACATAGTGGTCAACAGCTGCACATTCAAAACACACTTCACAGAAGATGTTTATGGTCAGACTGTGGATTCCCCACACCTCATTTGCTTGATGTATGACGACTCCCTTTCGCTCTGTATGTAAATAAAAACCGACACAGCTGTAGATGAACCAGTAAAAACGGTGATGCGTACCTTAGTGAGGAGCCTCTGCAGGTTGTCCTTCCCCAGGTAGGAGGCCTGCTGGCCGATGGTGCGCTCGGCACGCTGCAGAGCGCCGCTCACGACACCACGGACGCTCTGGAAGCTCTTCAGCAGCTCTGTGAGGCACCGGCACTCGTCCAGTCTGTGCAGAGTAAACAAGAATCAAGATATCGGATGTAAGCAAACGCGTGCCTGCACACAGATGTGTCCCACACACACACACACACGTGGACGCTCGCACACAAACATGCAAACGTGCAGCCAAATACCCAACGACATTCTCCTGCACATCGTGTTTCAAGCGAACAAAGAAGTGCGAATGTAACTCGGTGGCAACATCTCATACGGTAAACCCGCGGCTTATCCTCCGCTCCGCTCTCGTTACCTGTCGGCGACGGCTCGATGCGTCTCTCCCCACAAGCTTTCCAGCTCTTCCATGGCAGCTCCCGGGTGCGTCGGGTCGGCGTACGCGGCCCGGAGTCCCCGCAGCTCCGAGTGCTGCGTGTCCAGGCGACGTTCCAGGTCTGTCAGCGCACGCATCCTGCGGACAGGAGGGGAGGAGGGAGGGGGAGTTTGTGGTGTGTGTTTGAAGGGTAGCAGGGGGGTGAGGTGGGCTGGGATGCATACCTGTGTTGGACAGCAGGAAGGGTGGGCTCCTTCAGCCCCTGCTGGTCGACGGCTGCCTGTACCTCCCTCAGCGTCCGCATGAGGGCCATTCTCCTCTGGACCGGAGGCTTCTTCTCCTCCCCCTCCCTCTTCTCCGGTTCCTTCCGCCTTGGAGCGTTTGACTCGTCTGCCTCTCCCTGCCGCCTCCTCCTCTGTGCCTCGGGCTCATCCTCCTGCTCCGGAGCCTTCCTTCTTTGGCTAGCGTGCTCCTCTTTTGGTTGAGCTCCTCCAGCTTTTTGGACAACCGACCATCCGTCTGTTCCCCGTCCCAGCTCACTTGCCCACGTGTCGCCGTCCACCTCCTCCTCCAGTCTCTGTGACACCGACGCCACCGCTTCCTGGCACGTGACCACGACGCCGTCTTTGGTTAGCGTCATCCCCGCCGCCTTCAGCAGGCTGTCCACACCCCGGGCCTCGTGCCCCGCTTTCAGCACCCTCTGTTGGGCCGACGCCAGCCTGGCGCGGGCCTCCTGGACCCGGGTTCCACCTCCATCCCCCTGCTCCTGGGAGTCTGGGGGAGCTCGCGGCGAGGAGATCCCAGAATCGGCCTCGCGTAGTGGGGCGAGGAGGCGCTCAAGCGCCCCCGCTGCCGACTGCACCCTCTTCAGCCGCTGCCTGAGCTGGTTGAGACGGTGGCCAGAGTTGCGCAGGGCGTGGCACAGGGGCGGCGGGGTGGTGGGATTGGGCCCCTCCCCTTCCTCCACAGAACTTTGGCCTGAAACGCTACGAAGCGCCGACTGGATCCTCTGATCGATCTCCTGAGGAAAGCAACAAGGGATAGTTCATTCACTTTCGAAACTGCAACACTTGCAACAACAAAACACGTTAAGGAAACGTTGTGTGCTGGGTAAGTGAGCGTGTGCGCTTGTTTGTGTGTGCCATTGTTTCATGCACCCGCTCTAAGGTGTGTGATAAAGATAACAGGGGTGTGGTGCAGTTTTCCCACGACACCACAGAAGCATTTGGTATTCCAACATCGCTGGCAAGTAGCATGCCCTACTCCACGGTTACGCTGCCCTATGTGGCAACATTCAAAATGTTACCCCTAGTCGCACACCTCAATGTCAGCCACAGTCCTGGGATCAGTGACGCTGAAGCCGCAGATGTCCACAGGCTTGCTGGTGATACGATCCAGCTCGTCTGAGATCAGAGTTATCTGGGAGTCGGCCGATTCCATTAGGTCCACCGTGGTGTCCAGAGAGGCCATTCTGAGTGATGCACACGCATAAACCATTACCATCATTCTATACAGTATCATATCAACAAACTGCCTACTGTCATTCTGTTGGTGGTTGTGTGTTTCAAGAGCATAGGTGTACAGTACACATAGTTACAATATAATACATGAGCTCTTTAACACAAGCACTTTTTGCAGTATTGTAAATAGTGTGACAGGTCAACATTTGTTGGCTGTATTTCAGTGTAGCGCATACCGACACAACGAAAATGATGCTCGGACATGCAGCCTAAAAAGGGAACGTAGAAACAGGACACAAATGAATGTCCTAAACAGACTGAGAGTCAACACCACTACCACCAGTCAATCCACTGAAGAAAATCAGCCCTTCCTCCAACTTCAAAGTACATTTGAACCGAAAAGGCAACGCACCTGGTCTGCAGACAGATCTGCTGGCCCCTCCACTGCTGAGTGAGCGGTGGCTTGTCGCGCTCCGCCTCCCCCCCCCCCTCCAGGCCCCAGGAGGACTGGAAGAACTGGGTGTGCTGCGAGTGCTGGAGCTCAAACTCAAACCACAGCACCTCCGTGTCCTGTTTGATAGCCTGCCACAAAGACACACACGCACACACACACCGGTTCACACTTGGAGCTTTGCGGTTGCAGTCACAGGTTCAACTGAAGTACATTTGTGCAGGCGTAAAGGTATAAAATGTCCTTTTTATAAAAGAACCGTCACTTGGTCAAAATCATGTGGAACACAATGTTTACAGTCGGATTGCAGAGCAATAACGTTTGTGAGACATGCCAAAACAACTCAGTTATGATCTATGTGCTATGCTTACTTGATATTGGTTCCTTCTAAGCCATGTCCTTTTGAAGACTGTTGTTGTCTAACTGTCAGTATCTCAACTTGCTTGGTGATTAAAGGTCATCTTTGTGAGAGATAAAGTGATCTAAATAACCTGGTCGACACCCAAGTTTACACCCAAGTCAACTTCATTTAGTTTTCTATGTATTAGGACAAGTAGGTATTTTGGGGAACACTTTACATTAAATTGTAAATGAACCACCATGTAAATATATAGCAACAAAGTTACTGCCAGGAACTGCCACTGTGTTACGTTAAGTTAAACTTGGTATGAGGAACAGGAGACTCTGCAAGGGTAAGTGGATACTAATACTGCTCTTGTTTGGATGACAATGCTGACATTACTGGACAGGTTTGGCAGGAGGGAGAGGGCGGGGAGGCCGACCTGCAGCTCTCTGATGAGCCCTCGCAACACAGGGACGGTGACGGTCTCGGGGAGAAAGTCTGCCTCCAGGCACTGCCTGTTCCTCTGCAGCTGAGACTGGAAGGCCCACCGTGATGTTTGGTATCTGAGAGACCAACGATTGTTAGAGAATGTTAGAATATTATATATTGATTTTGTCCGCTTGGCCTTTCCTAATGATGTCATAAATGTGAACCACCTCAGGAACAGCTGTGTCATTCTCGTTGGTTTGATAAGTTATAGATGCATAACTATCACAAGGAAGAAAACGATATTGGGACTTTTCTTTGCTTTCGAATATTTGGTTATGGAAAATGCAAACACGTTTAAAACTTTTATCCCGAACCTCAGGAGGATGGTTAATTGGTTGTGAGGTCACCGGATTTTGTGAATGTGGTTGCATTCCATGTCAACTGTGAGAAGTGCCAACCACTACTCATTATATGTGTATAAATACAATAATTTGAACTTATAAATCAAGGCATCCATCTTCATACGGTCCCCTTAGTAATCATTTACCATCAACACATAGATACTTTCCAAAGAGAGACAAAAATTGTTAAACACAGCAAAGGACTAACCCAAAGTAAACAGTATTCATCATGTATGACACATTCGTCACGAAAGGGTTCATTATCTTTTTACAAAAACGGTTCCCCTGTCTAACATTATTCATACCATCTAATATAAAGGTAAGCATAAACAACTTGAAAAACGATTCTATTGACTGCATGCATCAACAGTAGATGCAATCCACGCCTCCCCCCATACCTTTCCAGGACTTCCTGATCCGACGACCCCTCTTCCTGTGGGGGGGGGGCGAACTGGATGACGGTCCGCTCGGGGGCCTGCTGGCTCTGCACGGTGTCTCCCCTGACGATGGCCTGAGCGGCGAAAGAGACGCATGGCAACAGACAGCGAGTCAGGGAAGGGCGCAGAGCTGAACAGTGACTCTGGCCGTTGTCCTATCCCATTAATGAGGATTACCTCCTACAGCTGGTGCTGGAGCTTAAGAAAGGCTAGGCAGCCAATCATGTGGCTGGGTTTGTTTCTGACAAAGGAGGCTTAGAGAAAGACCAAAGGCCAGTTTAAAGTGGATGTGAGCAAAAAAGATCAAAAGGCATGCTTGGTATATATATGCAAATAAACTATGTATTCATTGGAGCTACCAAGTTTATAACTAGCAAGTGGGCATTGTCATTTACATTTCCCTTTTGTTAGATAAAACATTTGTTTTAACTTCAGTTCAGCACATGTTAAATTGTTCAGGAAATGTGTTATAGCCAGGTGTAACCAAAACACATTCGGTTTTGCTGAGCAGTTTATCTGTGTTTGGTTATTGTCAGCTGTTCCAGTTACTCAGCGGTAACCCCACCCAGCCAGAGAGCCAGGTGAGCCACATTGAGCACACCTGTTGTGAAGGAAGGCTGCTGTGTGACTGTGGCGGTCCCACTCCCAGTACCTGAGGGTGAGCCGGGCCTCCCTGGCTGCATGCCTGGGACAGCACAAGGTGGCTCTGGACTTTCACTGGGCGGTCATGAGTTTGGCTGGAGCGCTCCAGGGCTTGCCATTGGCTGTCCTTCAGAGACCTGTTCTGGCCTTGTCGTGGGTGTTCCGGAGCTGGGCTGCTTCCAGCCTGCAGTGGGAGCTCCAGCCTCTGCTGAGTTCCAAGCAGACCCCTGGTTTGTGCTTGTGGACGGTCTCGGCTTGGCTGCTGTGGGCCAGCCTGAGGGCCAGGCTTCCTCAGCGGGGTGTGGCCTCCCAGCTCCCGCCCCCTACTGAGGCAACACAAGCAACACCAGGGGGTGAGTCTGGAACAACTTTGTGGATTACTGCACTACACAGCCTTATGGGACAACGTATATCTGTAGGGTGTCTGAATTCATCCCTTTATGTATAAGATGCACCCAGCTCACTACAGCACTTAAGAAATACGAAAATAGAGCAACCACATCAACTAAATATAATTTAGATTTCGTCAATTAGAATTAGAATCAATTAAATGAAATAGAGAAGAATGTGCCTAGCATTGTAGCACTGGTGTCTATTACCGCAGAACAGTCCTAGCCAGGACACCAATCCATTTCATCCCAAAGAGTCCTGTTCTTCTACACCAGCCCTCGTCTCACGCAGTACCTCACCTGTCCTGAGGGAGTGCCGGAGTGCTGCTCCCCACGTGTTGCTGCTGTGGCTGAGGCGCACTCTGCAGCCTGCCTCCAGACTCTCTGAGCTGGGCTGTAGCAGTGTGGGGCCCGCTCCCCGGGGACAGGGTCTCACACAGCCCCCTGAGGCCCTCCACGCGCTCCTCTCCCTCAGTAGGGATGCAGGCCTGGAACCACAGTGACCCACAGTCAGCCTGCAGCACGCTGAGTCAGTGTCACGTCCGAATGTGGAGCAGTTTATTTCAAAGGATGAATCGCAATAAGTCATGTGAATGAAACAGGGCTCCACGCAAGCAATCCCCGAACCGAAAAACTATTGATTTTGCACTTTGCAAACCTAACACAATCCTGTTAGATCAGTGATTAACCACAAAGGACCAGATGGATTGAAAACCTGTTTCACACGTTTACTATCAACTTCTAAGGCGCACGTCTGACCTCTTCTGGTTTAAAAGCTCTACTGCACATTATACAGTACAGGCTAGATTAGGCACTTTTCATGAAAACATGCTGTAGGTCATCTCAGCTTTGACATGGTTTTAGCAGGTGTTGAGTTACCTGTTGAATGGATACATGTTCAGGGTCAGGGGCATCTCTGTTAGCATGCATCTCACATCCCATAATGACAGGATTAAGCGGCGGTCCTCCTCGGATCTCAGACCACAAGAGGGGTAAAAAGGCGGCTATTTGCGAACGGACATCCTGGTTGAACATCACAGCACATCAACGGTTAGTAATTAGATGAGGTTCACATATCATGCATGCAGAACGACACGCCATTGGCAGGACATGCAGTGGAATTGTCACGGGGGAACCAGACATCTCAGTGAAATCAAACTTGTCTCAACCAATCACATTTGGTCACTGATCTGCCTCAATATAATACATTTCTCACGAAAGAACTAATAGCTCTTAATAGGTAAGAATTAAATCAGTAATATTGACATTTAACAAGTTATTATTGGCATTTTAAAGCATCATTAAGGCATGTATTTGCATATAGGCCCTGTTAACAAGTACTAGCATTCTAAACATACTTTGTTATGTCAATGATCAACAAAGTTTGTGTACATTTTTCGATAACGATTATGTTATGTTCATGTACTCAAATCCTAACCCTACTAACCCTAACCCAATTATACACATATTAATATACACCAATCCCACGATTCAGGAAGTTAAGAGTAGGCTATTGGAATACGTCCCAACCCAACGTCATACATCAGTCCTTGGTTGGATTCTAGATGGAAGGACTCCTACCTCCCACTGGCTCCTAACTGAGCGAGACAGCAGCTCCAGGTCCCGGAGCGGGAGCCCGGAGTAGAAGGCCCCCAGGCCCTCCACCGCCCCCAGAAACTCCTCCAGGACGGCGGGCCGCAAAGTCCCCAACGCCCTCTGGAGGCGAGAGACCGTGCAAGGACATGACAACATGCTGCAGCCACGCACAAACAGCAGCATACCGACATGACACGTTTTGAGACGGACATTTGGAGGATGGGTTCATCGTTTTGGTCACTGGGATGTGAAAGGCTTGAGGACTAAAAACGAAGTATAACCAGTGATCAAAACGATCAATGTCCATCCAGCACAGAATCGGAAAAATGATCAATCATAGCAAGACCATTCTTGAAATGCTAGCTGTTGGCAGTGCAGCTGAAAACTGTGGGCAAAGGCTTGTTGACATTACTCAGCACAAAAGTTTCAAGGCCTGGGAACCATCCAGTATTTGACAAGAAACACACAGACACAAAAACAGAAAATCAAACCTACCAACCAATCAAGTTGCTGTTAGTTTTTTGTACCTGTTTTCGTTTGGCTTGCCATTCCGAAATCTCTCTGTCACTGAAGAGAATAATGGCTTGCTGGATGTGCTCTTGCAGGACAAACTTGGCCTTCTCCAGCCGACTCTTTGCCATGGCTTGGGCTTTCGAGTGGACCTCACTGTTGACCATTACAGGTGGGTGTGGAGCCGCTTGGTTGCCACACTGTTGAGGGCTTGTTTTGGTTTGGCCTCTAACTCTGAATTTAGGAGTTTGTCTGGGTGGTGTTTCAGCCTGGGGTTGGGCTTGTGAGGTGGATAAGCTCTCGGATGTCCTCATAAATGGATTTAACCTGATTTTAGGTAGAGTAGGGCTTGATGTTTGGACCTGTGTGTTAGGTCCAGTTGTAGTTTGGGGGAGAGGTTTGTTTTGGGAGAGTGTCTGCTGCTGGCTGTGACTTAGGGGCAGAGGTTGGCCATGGGATTCGGTTAGTGATGGAAGATGGGATATGCGCTGAGCTGTAGGCTCGGCTTCAGTTTGTCCCGGACGGCACCGCGCTTGAGGTTCAATTGGGGTCTTGACTGAGGCGTTCTGAGTGGCCGTGTCTCTATCGAAGGTGTGGTCGGGTGGAGGTCTCCGTGGCCCTGCCATCGTCCCAGGTGGAGATTGCGAGGAGGGAGGTTGAGTTGGAGGAAACACTTGGGATGATGGTCCACTCTGACTGTGTTGTCCACTTCTGACTGCACCCACACCAGGAACTCCATTTTGAGACTCTGTCTGTGTTGGTGACCGAACGACCACTTGGGCCGGCGGTTGGTCGGTGACGGATTCCAAAGCTGGCCTCGAACTCAGAGAGCTGAGCATCTCCACGATTTCCTAGTTAACCAAACGCACGTGTTAGTGGCTTTGTCCGAAATCATGAATAACACTTGTTCAACTCACTGAACAATGAACAGGTGTTGAATTCAAGGCTAGGCACACAAACCTTACAACAAAGACCCTTTGAAGCAGCTTGTAAAAGAAAAGAAAATTAGCTACGATTATCAGAACCTTTAAAGGGATAGTCCACTAAAGTTTTCTCTGATGATACCAGACCTCCCCAAAAATTATAAAAAGAGGTTCATGTTCTAAATTCAAGAGTACATTTAGTCTCACATCCCCAAATGCCGTGAGGTGTTAGTCTTTCACCAAAGATTCCGGAATTATCCTACAAAAAGGGCCAGACATGGACTTGACAACAAGCTGGGGTTTGATGACATCACTAGTGTTGTAGATATGAACCTGGGACTGAGCGACGGCCTCCGTGACCCTGTCCTGCATGGTGACCCCGCTGAGGTGCTGCAGGGGGGAGCTCCTCTGGGCCCAGGTCACCTTGTTCTGCAGGTCCTGGGCCTCGGTCAACACCTGGCCCTCCAGCTGCAGGCCACGGGATATCAGCACCTTGGGAGAGAGACACACGCAACGATGCTGTAGTAACATATTCGATTCAATTTGTATGAATTGGGTGCATCTAAGACTTCCTCTTATTCATGTACATTAGTCTTGTATTTGTCTTTTTGCTGTAGTTTTTTTTGGTGGCAGATCTACACTAGCAGATCAGGTTAGTGTTCCAATGCAGTATTGTGTTTCCTGTTGCTGCTACACAAGTAAATTAATTCAACAACATGCTGCCATATAATTTTAGCTATCTCATTTTATATATATATATATATATATATATATATATATGAAATAAAAACATTTAAAAGAATCAAACTAAGTCAACCGTCTGATGGAGTCTAACCTTGGCCCTGGGCTCCAGGGAGGGGTGTCCCCTGCGCTCCCTCTCCCTGAGGTGCAGGTAGCCCTCGCTGGCCTCCGTGCCCCAGTGCACCAGCTCGGCCACACGGCCCTCCAGCATGGACGTGGCTCGCTGCAGCTCCGAGCACGTCCGCTCCGCTTTGGCCAAGGTCTGCCACAGCTGTCCGGCGAGAGCACAGCAGCGGAGGGAGGCAAGCGGGAAGAGTGTGTGTGAGGTGGGGGGGTGGGGGAGTGGGGAGGCAGTTGTATTTCCTTTCAAATCCATGAAGACGGCTTCATATCTCAAATTCAAGGGAAACTTTGGATGTTTGGTATGCAGAGGAGAGTAGCTTGTGTGCGGGTCGTGTTTGTTTCGGAGCCTACCTCAGGCAGGGTGTGTCGGAGCTCCTCCACGGCCCCCTCAGGACACTCTGTTGAGGGGCCGAGGGACAACAGATCCACCTCCATGATCTTCTTACTCAGTGGCTGAAGGACAGAAAAACAGACGTTGGGAAAAGAGGGAAGAGAAGAGGAAAAATCATCCATCCATCTATCGCTTTCTGCCTCCATCCATCCATCCGCCCGTCTCTGTCTACCTGCAGTCTCTTCCTGTAGGCCTTCAGAGGGCCAGATGCCACCTCCAGGGGTTCCCTGAGGAGCCAGCCTGCCTCTTGGGCCAGGGCCTGAACCGCCTGGGCACTCCGGGGGCCCACACTGGGCTGGCTGCATGCCTCCTGGGAACCACATCAACCAACACAGTCACTACTAAGGCAAGGACTGGTGAACATGCACTGTACTGTACTTTACTGTACTTTACTGTACTTGACTGTACTTTACTGTACTTTACTGTACTTTACTGTACTGTATGCAGCATAGACTATCCAGAGTCAATTCTGCTGCAGTCTGCTAGCTTCATATTTTGGTTTATGAGCCTTATCAACTTTGTCCTTTATCCACTAGGATATTAATGGTTAAATTCAGTTTCTACTAATTTATTAAATAATGAAATCCTTCTTTTAAGGCTGACATGACCAGGCAAAAGACAGACAATATTTCAATAAAAACTAAAAGACATAAGCAGGAGTGAATAGTTTAGCAGTAACTGGAACTCACAAACATAGTCCTCTTAACGTAGTCGGCCCACTGCATGTTGATCCGGCTGAGCTGCTCTGAGATGGCACGGCTGGCGGTCGAGTCCGTCACCTCGATGAGGAAGTTGCCCACCTCGTTCAGGTGAGCTTGTCGGCCGCTCCACTCCGACATACGTTGGGTCCTTCCCTGGACGTTCAACAACAAATTGTTTGGGGGTTTTTGTCAGGCAAAAGTGCTATCCCAAAATGTTCTCAGTTTCAATTCTGAACACAGCATTGTACTGATGACTAATACAACTGACAAATGACAGAACAGTCACAGCTGTTCACAGGGAAATTCCTAGCTCATTTCAGATAGAGAGTCAAATTTCAAAAGGAACTTAGTTCCAATGAGTAATCAATTAAGTGGGCAACCACACATTTTGGGTGGTTGAATCTTGACCTCTGACAGACAAACCTACGAACTGGAGCTGCGACCAAAACAAAAAAAGAATCAACTAGGTGTCAACTAGTGCACTGTGAAAGCATAAGTAAGGCAGGCTACCTCTGTATCAGCTGGTTCTGGATGTGACTGAGCCTCCTGAGCCAGCCACGCCTGCAGGGAAGGAAGCCGTCTGCTGTAGGCCTCCCAGGCCCCCAGCGCACGTTCCATAGACCCCCTGACAGCCGCCACGGCCTCCGCTGTGGAGGCCGTCTCACTCTCTGCTTCCTTCACCTGGCGGCTGACCAGCCGAGAGTCCTCACCTGGGCGGCGCAGAAGGTCAAAGGTCATTTGTGAACCCTGGTGCCACGGACGTCTTCCTACATACACACGCACAGACGAGGGTACCTAGGGCTGCCTTGCTGGTGTAGGCCGTGGCGGTTTGCTGCATCTCGAGGAGGGCGTCCGTCAGATGGGAGACCAGCCCCTGGCGATCCACCGTTTCCTGACGAAAAGTATCAAAAGGCGATATCATCGCATTCTCTTTCGTAGAAGACTATACAATGGAGTAACGTTGAAAGGGGCTAACATACACGCCTCGTGACTCCTCAGGAACTAAAGCTCTCTGAACTGTGACTGGTTCACTTGTGACTGGTTGAGGAGTGTGGTGAGGAGTAGACACTCACGTGCCAGTCTTGCAGGAGCTGCTGCAAGGCCTCATGGGAAGTGTAGGAACCTTTCCAGGAGCGCAGCTTGGCGTTGATCTGTTCCAGCAGATCCAGAACGGTGTGCCGGCGTTCCTGGTACTCCAGCTTGATCCCATGGTACTTTGCCGTAACACGTGCATTGGTGAAACTGCACCGGAGATTGTTTGATATGTCAGACCTCCATGATAACGTTGTTGACTTGGTAGTTACAGCTCAAATCATTTCAAGTCATTTATGGTTACATATGTCATATTTGGCTACTCATTTAATACTTTTATCTTTGTAATGGGGTTTGGTTAGGTGTGAACCAAAAAAGCTAGAGTCTGGTGTTATATTACCAGTAATGCTAATAAAACAAGGTAAAAATGTATCCAAATGAGATAAAGCATAAACATGATATATAATATACTGGCTAAACATTCAGTAAATCCCTCTCTCTTACTGTACTTTAGTACTACAGTATACAGCATTGTTTACACCAGGGGATTCCCTTTCATTCCCTCCCCAGTCAGGGAGTATGATCAAAGGGGAGGTGTTCCTCCCCTCTCTCCTGACCGTCGTTTGATCTCCTCCAGCTTCTCCACGGGCACGAGGACGCCGCCGCTCTCTGAGTCAGCGTTGCGGAACATGTGAAGGGTGTCGAGGTGGTGACTCATCTCCTGTGTCGACGTCTACACAAGGGGACGAAACGTGAAACCAGATCCTGGTAAGATCCAGTCATGTAGGCTACATTATACTGTACACCAACTTGACATTCGACACCTAGAAATGTGCGAAATTGATGAACTGATTGTACTGAGTGTAAGACAATATGTGCATCGGTTCTGTGAACTTTCTAAGAACCACATGTACCCTCAATGGGAAGGCTTGGTGAGACAAGAAGACGAAGGGAAAAAAAGAGAGATCTGGAAAAGCACACCTTGAGCTTTTCCTGTTTGGCTCTGGCTTCTCTGGCTGCGTGGGCGTGGTCATGAGCTGCCCCACCCTCCTCCATTAGCACCGCCTCCACCCGCTGAAGCCACACCCCCACGGAGTCCAGTGGAGCCGGTAAATACGTGTCCAGCTCTGCCTTACACTGACGCAGCTGCAGAGGACAAGAGGACACACACACACAAAGACACACACACAGACACACACACACACCGATACACACACCGACACACACACCGACACACACACCGACACACACACACCGACACCCAAACAAAAAGAAGAGCTTTAGGAGAGAAGATCGAGGCCTCGACATCCAGACATGCAGACAGAACCGGAGTCCCTGGGTGTCTGGTACCTTGTCCTCCAGGCGGTCCCAGGCAGCCCTCAGGGCCCGCTGCTCCTGGCTGGGCTCAGGGCACCGTCTCATGGCCCCGAGCAGGGGCACCACAGGACGCCTCTGCTCGCTGAAGAAGACGACGAAGCCCTGGAACGCCTGGAGCGCAGGAGCACACAGTAAAACATGCTGCTCACATCACTTGTATGGTCAGTATCAGGAGAATGATAGGGGGGGGGGGGGGTAAAACGCGAAATTAAATGGATGAATACAAAGAAACCTGCCTGAATGAAACCTGCCTGAAGGATAAAGAGATTTGTAAGGCGTTTCGCACACAAGGCTATGGTTGATAGTCTGTTCTTACCTGATGCCTGTTTGCGTAGCTCGCCTTCTCGGTGGCTGCCCACAACTCTAGCAGCTCCTGATAGGCTCGCTGGAGCCAGCTGGTCACTTCTCGGGCCCTTTGATTGGGTGAGGCCTGGGGTCATGTTATAACCAGACATTAGAAAAACAGCCCTTCTGCTAACTATTAGGAGAGTCAATCTTTGATATGTAGTGGCAGGATAGAAGGAAGTAGGAAGGAAGCACATTAAGATCTCTTTTTACCTTACAAAACTCCTCATGGACCACATGACAATCCCTGATGAGCTTTAGAAATAGCCTGGGGACGCAATGTTCTCCACAGTGTGTGTTGTGGGTGTTTGTGTGTGTTGTGTTGTTAAATGTGCTGGTGTTAAATGTAGCATGCCAATGGGGAAGAAGGTTTTGCGTCAGGCCTATGTGAGACTTTGGGGAAGGCCATGCAGGCAAGCAGGCAGGCAGAGTCTACCTGGTAGAGAGGAGAGACAGCTATGGCCGGCGTGAAGTGTGAGGGCAGGTTGACGGGAGAGAGACAGGTGGGCAGGGCCACGGTGAACAGCTGGACCCCCGGGACCCAACGGGGGAGGAGGTTGAGGAGAAGGAAAGAAAGGAGAGAAGAAAAGGAGGGAGTGGGGTGAGTGAAGAGTGGAGGAGGTGGAAGAGGAGGAACACAGGAGGGAAGAAGTTGGTGGTGGTGGGGGGGGGGGGGGGGGGGGGTGCTGACCTGCAGATCGTCGTCGGGCACAGGGCAGTCGTTGGAGTATTGGAGGAACTGGGCCACGTAGGTCATGATGGACTTGTCGTCGGGGTTTTCCACATCCACATCTGTTGGGTTGGAGAAGGGGGATTGCACACCTTTATATAGGCCTTTCCTCCCTTTATTGTCCTTCCTTTCATGACAAGCCATGTTTTCATAATAAGCTACCTCAGCCTTACATTACATTAACATAACTCCCGTAAATCATGTTTTTACTTAACAAAAAACATGGAACACGCAGGTGCACAGCCCAGCATCGCCTTATATCTCAACAAGGCCTATAAACCCACAACAACACAACCTAAGTGCCTAAAGCAGAACCCAGACAGAGGGGTTCAGTTGTTAAACATGGCCTCCTCCCGCACCCTCAGGCTCCAGCAGGCGGGGGATGCGGAGCTGCTGCTCGGCCAGGCGGAAGGCCTCCTCCAGGTTCTGCAGGTTGCTTCTGGTCTGGGCCCTGGCCAAGTCCACCAGCTCCAGGTCCACCAGCTCGGGGCGTATGGAGCACAGGATGGCCAGGAAGGCCACGCCGCTACGCCAGCTGGACTTGAAGTCCTTCACGCTGAGGGGGCAGTTAGCCCTGAGGAGGGGACGAAAGGAAGGAAGAGAGAGGGGAAGGAAGAGAAAAGGAAAGAGAGAGAGGGAAAGGAAGTGAAAAGATAGAGGGAAAGAAAGAAAAAGAGAGAGAGGGAGAGATGGAAAAGAGGAAATAAAGACATTTAATAAACGTCCTCAAATGAAGCTGTTTCATATTCCTCTATGAAAGCTAACCGTTGGCACGAGGAAACCCACCTTTGACACTGGTCCCTGACCCACATCAACAGGGCCTTCTTGGCCGAGACACGGAAGCGGGCATGGAGGGGCGATACCCGCCCCCGAGGAGTGGGGCTGCTGGGGGTGGGGCTGCCGAGAGCGGGGCTATTGGAGCGTGAGTCCAGGCTGGCCAATGAGTCAAGAGAAGAGTGGCGAGAACTGAAGGAGAGGGTGCTTGCAAGCTCCTCAATCTGAGACAAAAACAAAGGTCATCGTTGAGTACTGCCACACGAGTCAGGTAGAGGGAGAATTATCAGGACCCAAATAAAAGAATAAGGACAACATCCTTTTACTTGGAGTTGCTCATTCTTTTGATCTTTTGATCTTATCTTTTTGGATAAGGCTCCATTCCAATTGTATGTATTAGCAGTACATCGATCCATAAATCAGCATCATTGCCTCCAAATATGTCCATGTGACATTTATCTAGATATTATTATCATCTGCCAAATAAGGATTGTTTATTATGCATTTATCCATTCAATCAAACCACATACAAATGCTATAGGTCATTGTTCCATTGGCAAAAACATGCACTGTTGAGCTAGCTCAGTCTACCAGTTCACTAGTACTCAGGTCATCCCCTCCCAGAATGACCTCTTTTTGTTGACAAGGATTACAACAATAACAGACCTTCAAAGTCTTTCAAACCGTCGTTGTTCTTGCAAAGAAAGGAAATACAAAAAACAAAATTTCCCATGGGCCATTTGAATGTCCCTGTATGAAAAAGGGTTTGACCCATGTGCTTTGAAGGTATTGAGGCTGCAGGCGTGGTTAGACATAGAAGACCAGAAATGACTTTTGCTAGGTATTGTCCTAGCTAGCCCATGGACTCTGTGGAATCAGCTTATCCAGCTTTCTTTCTAAGGCCATCCATGTTCCTACTGAAGTAGCAACATTTCTGGATCACGGGTCTTCTCAGTTGAAATGTGTGCGAGTCAATCTTACCAATAAACCTCAATTAGAAATACAACAGCTTTTCGGCAGCAGCACATTCAAGGCTAACAGGTTCACAACTGCAAAGACCGAATGGAGTCAACTTTTATAATCCAGAAATAAACCACAGAGATGTGTGCTCCCCCTCCCAGGAAAGTGAATCCCCTGCAGTTATCTGACCTTGTTTGCTCCTTATCACTCCACTCTCAAACTTGGGCCCCGTCTCCCCTCTTTGTTGTCCCTCCGCCCCAGGATCAAGGCCAGCGTGGGCCTCCCTGCACCTCCGTCCAGCTTCGCTTTCTCTGACTCATCAACTACATGTTGGGACTTCTGCCTCGGCTCTAAGGCACACACCGCGGTCACGTGCTCATGTGCACTCACTTCATGGGTCTTTATGACTTCATTTTACTCGTCACTCTATCTTGCACTCAGTTGAGTGCAGTTGAATCGAGCAAAGCACATATCTGTCCATTTTATCTTGGTCACTATCATTGCAAGTATTGTTTCAAGTAACGTTCTGTCGTTGTATGCCATGTAGTTTATCCTCCAGGCACAAACGCAAGCTTAACAACAACAAAAAAAGCGACCGAATCGCAGCCTTCTGCATCTCATTTTGCACGAGGCCAAAATGTGAGAGAGCTTCACAAGTCTAGACCTGGACCTTCTCTGATACCACACCCTCTGAGCCGTACGTCATGCTGAACGTCTAAACAGTTGGCCTGGGGAGAGAGCTCCATGCAGCTACCCACGTGACAGTGAAGGATGATGGTCCATACGAGGCCGAGGACGATGGAGGGCCTTCCGTCGATGATGTCAGGGATGTTTATGTTCACCAGTTTGACCTGTCGCAAACAGAAACACGCCATCAGCCCTCCGTGATCGGACACGACGGACAAGACAGGGATCTAGTTCACTTTCGTAGCGAAGGAGGTGTGTAGGATTGAGCCCGTGGGTGTGGTTTCCTCCAACGTGAACCATTATTCCCCCTCCAACGGAAGCTCTCTTACCGATTTCCCTTTGAGGAAGTTCAGGGCCGACTCGATGTTACCCCTCTGCTGGAAGACTCCATGGCCCCGCTCTCTCTTCTGCCGAGGAAACAAAGCATCGATACACTGGCAACGACTCGGGGCACTTAAGTATTTCAACTTCAGCGACGGTTGTTGGGACCACTGCTGGTCGGTGGCCACGTCACTCACCATGGGCTGGCCGCTCATCACCTCCAGCAGGTCCAGGAGGCGAGCGCCGTCCCTCAGGTCAGAGAACAGGTCGGACACGGTAGAGGGGGGGCTCCTCTGAAACAACACAACCCCCTCGGTCACTAACCACGGTCGAGCCCGGCTCACATGCGTTTCTTACGAAAGGTTGTCGGAAGCCGTTTGAAACCCTTTCTTAAGCCTACATGGACAGGCACCGCAAATGTTGTTGACATAATGGGCAACTCGGTATTTCAAACGGCTGTTATCGACAGGTTTTCACACCTCTGGTAATAATCCGTATAACTTCTCAAACACATACGATAAATAAGTCTACTGATATCAAATATATTCATTTCCAGATATGCGTTTATTCAAATGAATGCATGCATAAACATCCAGTGGCGTGTGACTGAAGCACATTCCGAGGGTGACTCGTTATTGATGACAGCACAGCTCTTCTAACGAGGAAGTCATCCATGCTAGGGGCCTCGTCGGAAAGCTGACCGGGGGTGAACAGACCATGGGTTATTATGGCTGGTGTGATGATCCAGAACGCAGCCACGTGGAGCTGCGGGTCTGGGAGGACAGGCAGGCTCAGGTTACAGCCTATCCCGTGCTCCCGTCCGCCCCATGCGCTCTATATATACTCTGGCCCTCTTTCCGTTCAGAAGCAGCCCACAGGCCTGCTGCCAGGGGGGGCAGAGGGCTGCTGTGAGCCCCATGGTCCCGTGTCACTTCCCCTCACAGTCTGGGCTGTGAGTCAGCACTCGACTGTCTGTCAAACTGATCTGAGACGATACTGTAGATAGGGGTGTTAAGTCACAGAGCAGATGTGGGCTAAACGTTGCTATTTTTTCGAGTGTTTTTTTCCCCCAGCAAATGGGGTGCTGGGTACAGTTGGTTTGGAATAAGTCAACTGTTACTGCAACTGTGTTGCCTGAACTCTGAAGAGGTGGAGGATGGGACAGTATGTTACAACTAACTCAAATGATCTGTGTCAGATCTGACTTTCCATCTGAGAAACGGTACCTTGGAGAGTTGAGCATTGATCCAGTTGGTGAACGTTCTCTTCTGAATCTGTTCCTGTTCCACTGGGAAGAAAACAACAGGAAGCACAAAGGAGCTTTAGAAGATGCGTAGAACTGTAGAACAGGTTCTCTTTGTTTAGACAGAGACATGGTTGGGCATCATTCAGTTATTGGGAAGTTAATTTGCTGACTTACTGACAATGGATACGTGTAATTAAATCACAGATGCATGAGAAATAGGAGAGATAGGTTAGAAACAGTCCTTAAAATCAACTTCAATGATAGACCAACCCAAGCAAACCAAACCAAAGGTTTAGGAAATGCCACCTTTTTTAATTCTGCAGAATGTCTATTTCATTCATTCTCAGACGTGCCATAAAGATTTCGAGGCAAAACACACCCTGATCGACAGTCTGTAGTCTTCATATTTGATTTTAACACTATTAACAAGATAGTTCCCATTGGACAGTTACAGTCTGGTCATACTTACGGATGTCAGAGCCCTGAGGGATTAAAGGTTCCACTTCAGCTACCTGACCCTCCATGAACACGGTGTCTCACTTGAGCTGCTATCCTCGTGTGTCGAGCCACATATCCCCCTGATAACTTCAAGTTCAGTCCATTTTCTCTTATCAGGTAAAAGCCTAGTGATTCAGAGCGCCGGGGGGTTTCCAGACTTCCAGAGTGACCGAGTGTCTTACTGAGCTAAGAAGGGAAACGCTCAGAGGCTGGGATAAGGCCAGGGTGTCTATAGTGCATCATGGGACAGGCTCCAGGACAGTTACACACTCAGTTTAAGGGGGGTTATGGGGCGCAATGAACTGTGAAGCATATCACTAGACTGGCTGGGGTCATCATACAGTAACAAGCCAGTAATGAATGCTACACACACACACACAGACAGACACAGATAGACACACACACATGCAGAGAGGACGGGACAGGCTCCACGATACACCCATGTATGCCATCAAGCTCGGACGTTGCCCTCAAACGAACAAGGACACTGACTAGCATCCGACCTATTGTTTCACTACAGGGAAATCTTAAGAGCTAAGATGCATTACTTATCACTGACTGAAAAAACGCCACACTGCTAAACTGGAAAGACATGCCTTTTTGTTTCAGACAGGGCCAGTCTTCTGAGGCAGAACATATACAATAGGAACCTCTTGTGCTTTATGGTAAGTCAGATAAGCCAACGCTATTACTCAGTTGGCCCTGAATAAGGTGTTTTGTTTGTATAAAGCCGGTTGAGGCAGACAGTCTCCCATACCTCTCCACCCACTTCACCATGCAGCAAGCTGAAACTGGCAAAGCCAAAAGGTGGTTGTCAAACTGGAAGAAGTTGTGCCTTAATGCCAATAAAGTATTTAACTGTTCTCAATAACATGTTAAACTAATTCTTTACCTATTGGCAATGTTGGCCAAAGGTTCCCATGAGCCTCCAGCAGTTACTTTTAGCCTTGCAGACGGAGGCATTGCATCATGCGGAACACACAAATAAACGAGACGTCACCTCTGACCGTGACTCAAGACTAATATTCACCCTTAACAAGGACCACACCGTCGCCATAGCAAACACCTTCCGCCTGGCAACCATGGACCCACCAAGCGAGAACGTGTTTGCTACTTGGCCTCTCTCCAAAACACTCGGATGAGTTAAACAGACGCTCAGAGATTTATTTTCAAATGGAGTAAGTTAAACGGAGGCAGTTGAAGTGGTCTACTTGCTACTTTTGCTTCAACACAGCTCGTGTGGGCTTCGTTTTGGATTTTTGCAGTGATGTTCCAAAACCCTTGGCTCCAGGGTTGGGGAGGGGTTGGAGGAGGGGGGGCGGGGGCGTCTGCCTGGTGACTGTCCAGTCTCCCAGGGTCTGAGAGTAGTGTTAATGTTTTCCAGCACAGTGAAGCCATGCCAAACACTCCGTCATTACAGTGCTAGTTCAGTGTTAATACACTGGAGGAAGTCCTCCGTAACACAAATGAGGGGAACCTTTACAAAGTGTCTGGAACAAAAGATAACAGTGCCAGTGTAATACCAGGCTGTAAAAAAACTATTCATGGGTTAGTCCTGCACTTATAATTTAAATAAATATATTGATTTGTGTGTCCGGAGATATTGTGTGGGGAAAAATGGACGACCACAATTTGAACTCTTGGCCCGGTATCTGAAGCCCATTCTGCTCCTGGGTTAGCTTTAGGGTGGTAGTGAAGTCTCAAGACACAGGAGAGCCTTATCTCTTCCATAAGGGCTGAGAGAGAGCCGTCGTAGATATAAGATACAATCACTCCCAGCGTGTTGAGGCCTCTATAAATAAAGGATGTTATTTTCGCAACTGATTGACATTTGAACTCCTGGGCTGTTATTATTAGAACAGATAGAGCGTGAGGGCAGTGATGGATGGTGAAAGAAAATGATCTGCTGCTCTCATCCGACTACTAAGCAAGACTACATAGTATAAGACTGGGAACCAAACATTTCCCATATTGTACTATGAAGTGCTCTGTTTCCCAATGCATGTTTTGTTTTAACGTATCGTTTTATATTTTAATAACGATAATGATAAAACAACTAGGGTTTCGATTCTCTTTGGGGGGGGGGGTCACAAAATTAAATAATAGGAGCGTATCCCCGACAGTATGTTTTTTATGAGGTTATAGCGTCTGCTAAAAGGCATTTGGGTCAAACTCAAGTTCAAGGCTAGTTGGTCACAGCCTATCCTCAAAAGCAATTTTCCTGTCTTCTCCTGTTTGGAAGCATGATATACGACTGCTTCATGGGCCTAATTCTACTCTGCCCAGTCGCACGCAAAACTGGTAGTGGATCACTAAAACCTTGCCGCCCCCACCCCCCTCTCTCTTCTCTCTCTGTCTTCCACTCCTTTCCTACCTTCCCAGAAGCTCTTTTCGAGGCGATGAACAAGTGCAAATGAGGTGGAAAGAAAAGACAACACGAAAGAACCAAGAACCTGTGAGGTAGGCCTCGAGGTCTGTCCTCTGCTCCACACCTGGAGACGGGCTCGGAAACAACCAACCTTGCAGTAGCATGTGGACATTGTCAATGTCCAGGGGGAGGCCCCAGTCATCTGCAGGAGCGTCCTCCACACCTCCCCCAGACGCCATGCCCTCCGACTGGGGAGGAGAATCACCCTAGGAGTCCTGGGGCTGTGGTGGCGTCCTGGGATAAAAGAGGGGGATCATCATTCACAATGACATGACATCATCCCCAGATCACAAAGGGATTCCCAGTGGACATTCAGCTAGACAGAGGGCTGTTATGTGGCATATCCATAAGAGCATGCATAGCGAGTGTACACAGTCACAAACACACACAGACAACACCAGCAGTACATGAAAATAGTGTAAACATACACAGCCGTACATACCATCAAATACAGTTAAAAATGTGGACACCAGAATATACATGTACCATATCTGGCAATGCAGCACAAGGAAATGAAGTAACCACTACTTAGATATACAGTTGTATCAGGCGACTAACTTTGAGGTCTCCTTGCTGGATTGTGTGGATCTGGTCATTCTGAAAAAAGAAATTCCAAAGATCAGAGAGGACAGTATAGGTGAAAGAAGTCCCTCTCCTTTAAGGGGGAGTATAATTAGTGTATACTGAATCATCCAGCTTTCCTTAACCAACACCTATCTAGTCCTTCCTAAAGGCAACACTGAGAGTAAAAGTCCCTTAAACAATTCCTTCCTTGACATGAAATCCCCTTGCAACATTTAGGGAAAGGTTTCACCACTGTACCTACTGTGGAAGTGATACTCATCAAGAGCAGTACGAAAGCTGAACTAGCTTCATTTACTACATTTGTATTCGATCGACATCACTCGTGACGTTCATTTGTCAATGACCTCCGTGGTCTAGAACTTCCTTGACTTGTAAAGCTACGATTCATCCCCACTCATGAACCTTTTACAGTGATTGTCTCCATGTGACTAATCAAATCGGATGATCAAACCATGTATTCAAACCACAGGACATTTACGATATTGCCACACAAATCACATACTCACACATAGATGAGTGATGTGACGTGGAGACAATGTGGGTTGTAATCTGTTTCTGACTTTTGTTGTCAACAAACAAAAGTCATCGTCTTTGAGAAGCTCAACAGGATGTCTGTGTGCGTGTGTCTGTGCGTGTATGCATGTGAGCATGTGAAAGGTGAGTTCATACAAATCCCAACCTATGATCTCATTGTTGTGCTGAAAGAAAAACCATCCCGTTGCCGTCTGAATTCAACAGGTTTGTGCTACTATGTGTGAGAGCCCGATGTGTGGTGGTGTCACATGCCTGCGTGTGGGGCACAGGGTTGGAACCTTTGTTTAAAGGACTGATGTTGTTTTAGTACATTACACACCTGACACTACAAGGCCACGGGTGTTTGTATTTGTGTGTGTGTGTCGGTTTTCGTGCATGTTTGTACGTTCACACTGTCCTTGTGAGTGTTATGAGGAAACAATAACTTCTCTGGACTACAATCCAAACGGTAGATTTCGAGACATTATTTGTTCAAATTATTATCCAAAAAATGATTATTCAAAAGGTGAAGAAGTGGTAGCTCCAATTCTACTCCCTTTTAAGACGGAAAGCCTTTCTGACACATGCTCACCAAACACAACTACAACTGGCAAACAATTTTAGGATGCATTCACAGTAACATAAAGGGTATTTGATCAATAATATGCGCCAGAGGGCCACCTCTACTCATTCTGAAACTCATGGGCATGTGCCCTTGAGCTGGGCAGTGCTGATGGTGTCTTGTTTGTTAGTTTCACTATGGTGAGGAGTCAGAGCTGTCTATGCCTGGACACAGGCAGCGTGTTGGACAGCTATAGGGATTTCCTTAAATCAATACACACCTGTCACTATGAATCTCATTGAAGATTCAGGATAAACCTTGCTGTGTGTGTGCCTGCATGCGTGCGTGCACACATCCACGATTCAAGTCACGTGTAGTGTACGTACGTTCTCTCTTTCTCTCTCACACACACACACACACACGCACCCAAGGCTGACATCAGAGAGGGACAACTGTCTCTGCCCGATTGCCTGGTTTTACAACTGCCAGGACACACACACTGACCTGTGAAGAATCTGTGGAGCAGATAGAAATAGGACATAATATGAATGATATCCAGTTGAGATCCCATAGCCACTTTGCATGCTAGCCAAAGAAGGTCAAGTCCCTCAAATCGACTCTGTCATTGGTAGTGTAGATGCACGTACATTGTAAAGACAATATCCTGATGTAGCAAAATGTCAACTTAACGAAGATGACACGTCAAGTTGAGGTTTATGTAGCCGAATGTGTAGGGTTCCACAGATTTCCTGTGTTGTTTTTCACCATGGAATTCAAGTAATGTCAAAGTATATAGTATATAGTATATAGTGTATACTTACATAAAGGGATTACATTACAGTCGCTGGGAGGCTGTCACCAGAGAGAATGAGGCTATGCAATGTAACCACTTCATCTCATGTTTTAGGCCATCCGCAAAATACGCTGTCAAGTAACCTCAATCATTACAGGAATGAGCAAATGTATTGTTATCTACTGAAAGGGCCTGGCCATATTCCTCATAGCAAGACCAGACTTCTCCAGGGTGCATACTGATAGAGAAAGTAATAGGTGTGGTTGTTTATTATAGACTAGACAAGAATTTCTGTAGGTAGCAAGAGTCCATGTACTCAAAGAGATCTTGGCATTCTAAGTCTTGCTGACACATAGGGTACATGAACCATTTGTTACAATATAATTACACCTCCCACTCCCTTTGAAGGTCATATTAGCTGCAAACACACTACAGAGGGACAGTTTTGGTAAAGTTCAACAGTTTCCATTAAGGCTGTGATATAGGCTAATAAATTTCACCTAGAGAGACAGTAAGAATGCTTTGCTGGAAAGAGGGGAGGACGCACTGATGTTACATGTCACCGCGCATTATGGACTGTACCAGCGGACTTGAACCTACCTAATATGCTCACACAAAAGCATCAGAGTCGCGAAAAGTGATATTATCCTACTTCATGAACATCACTCGTTAAATTGAACTCTTACAGTTGTAGGCTACAACCACACTGAGACAGTAGCCAATCTTAAATAGTTCTGTGTAATAGACCAATACTCTTCATAAACTTCTTATTACATTTGAAACACATACTTATAATTGTAAATCGTTTAAAGATTTGAAGTAATATATGAAAGAAAATCATTTTACTTACAGTATGGGTAAGCTGAATGCGCTTACTGTGTCGAGTTGGCCACTTATACTAACTCACTAGGAACTGTGCAGCAGCCGCCAAGTCCAATTGCAGTCCTGGTTATTCACTTGCTCCATTGAAGTCGACTTCACCGTGCCATCTAGCGGCAACTATGGGACAAACGACACATTTCTTAATTCACCAGGTACGAATCCGAACAGCCAGTTTGACTGAAAGATGGAAACACGGTGCCACAGAACTTCGGTTGTCCGGAAGCCAAACTAGAAACAACAAAACAACCACAAACGTGATACGTGCCTGAAGTTGAAAAAAAAGCGTGGATATAGTTTTTCAGAAAATTACGTTCCAACGATAAAAGTAAACAGTTACAGAATAAGGAGTGAGTCAGGTAGATCAAGGGTTGCAGTCTACAGAGGTGGGAACCGATACGGTAAGATTTTTAGATTAGTAGTGTTGTGTGTCTCAAGGTAGTCCTGTTTTGTGAACTTTTATTTTACCGCTCTTGTGAGCAGCATAAAGATAGTTTTCTGTTATGTTGCTGCAGAGGCGTCAATATAAATTGAGTGCACAAAAACCTTCAGTCATTTATTTTCTATGTTGTAATTCTCAGTTTTTAAAAAGAAAATGAGACACGCAATAGAAAATATAATTACTGGATTTAAAACTTTGCAATTCCAATCCAAAGTCTCCAAATCCAAAGTTTATTGTTATTTTGCATTAAATGCTTATTGTGTCGTAACTAATCATATATTATTATTTTTAAGAAAAGAAAATAACTATGAGGAGTTGTATGCCAGAGATAAAGTTGTTATCACAGTGTTGCATGTTTCTCCAGACAAAATAAACCTGAGAAACATACACCTCTCACCAAATGATCACCATTACATATGCAGAGTGGCCATTATTATTATTATCATCATTATTATGGCCACTGACTGATTATGTTGAATCTGTCTATATTTACTTGGACTATATTGAAGTCCTGTTGTTCTCTGAACTTTCTTTCTACATACACTAGTTGTTGATTTGGATAAAAGTGTCTGCTAAATGAATATTCATTGCTTCACACCGATACTTCATCACTTGGTTTCAGTCTGTTAGCTTTGTTGGTGAATGTAAAGCATTTTGTCAAACTGATTTGAAAAGTGATAAACAAATAAGGTTGTCTGAAATACCTTCTCTATCTTAGTTGATTTGTTTTGTGACAGTTCACCTAAATTGGGTGAAGTGTTTTTCTTAACTACTTGTAAACAGGACAGAAGTTACTGAAATGTTTACAGAAGTATGTTATTCTCAGCATTGGATGTCCATTGTGCTCATGAGTATGTGTAATATTCGTGATTAGTGGATAGGATCCTGACATTGGAAGGCCAAAAAATGTTGTTTTTATAAAAAATAACACATCATTTAGGATACTTATGGGCTTGTGTTAGGTAAATCTTTCTCAAGAAGTGCACAGAGTCGTCGGGTTCAAAGAAAGTCTAATAGTTTTATTCTTGCCAGCAAGGAAACAAGTCTGACTCCTTTCAGAGTTGTCTAAAATCTAGTCTTCATGCATGAATACAACATTGGTGAGAATTCTCCTCCCCTGCATAGCAGCTGTCTAGCTGCTGATAGTATACTTCCTACGGGTGATATTTAGTTCAAGGAACTAACATTGTTTATCAGGGGTTGTGGATGAAACTGGGAGGAAGGCCTTGAGTGTTTCTTATCTATTTTGCATGCCAGAGCAGTTTTCATAACACATTATTAGGTAGGAAATATTTCCACACAGTGTTCTTTTCATGCACTATAAAGGTTACATCCTTAATTTCTCTAAGAGCTTGTAGGTGTGAAGGAATTCACCTGTACACTTCAAGTATCACAGAATATTTGCTTGATTGGATACCAAAATAGTCAGAAGCTATTTCAATAATTACTTGTCCTAAAAGAACATCCTGAATAATGTTGCTGATGATCAGTCCAATGTACACTGATCTTCATCCATTGTAGAGTACAGACACACATTCTCTGTATTTACATTCGCAAGTCAAGGGTCATGAGACTGAATGGTTGTAAAACAAAGGGGTTAATTGTGCTATTTACCAGATGATAGCCTGATAACAGGGCAGTTTACACATTTCTCTCCTACCTCACTGGGATGTTCTCATACAAACTGTATTTTACCCTCCAAGTTAGTTTAGATTTGATCTCATTAGACTATTGCATAACCTGTTAGTGTCTATAATATAAATTTAGATAAAGTTCCTCTTTGTTTGGGTTCAATGAACGTCTTCAGGTGTGCATTTTGCATCCGGGAGAGAAGTTACTCATAAAGAAGTGGAAACTATGAAAGTTTTAATATTTGAATGAAGTTCCTCTAAGAGTACAATGTTTCTCCTTCTTTAACTGTCTATGGCTGGCTGCCATGTTAGATACACACACACAAGAACAGCGCCTGCTGTGGAGTCAATATAAGTTGAGTGCACAAAAACCTTCAATAAATTATTTTCTAGGTTGTAATTCTAAGTTTTTAAATAGAAAATGAGACGCATGCAATAGAGAATATTATTACTGGATTATTTAAAACGTTGCCATTCCAATCCAAAATCTAACAAATGCAAAGATTATTATTAATTTGCATGAAATGCTTGTTTAGTAACTCATTCTATATTATTATTTTGAAGAAAATCTAATTATTATAAGGAGGTGTTGTATGCCAGAGATAATGTTTTTATCACAGTGTTACATGTTTCTCCAGACAAAATAAACCTGGGAAACATACAACTCTCATTAAATGATCACCATTACATATGCAGAGTGGACATTATGATTGACAAAAGATTTCCTTTATATGTAAAATCTGAGTTCTCATTAACATGGAGCTGTTTTCTCCAGATCCCCCACTGGCCAACCAAACTTGATTGTGGGCGGAGACTAGACAGAGAAGACATCATATAGCTCCAGAGAGACTCAACCAGAGAGACTACAGAGAGAGACTCAACCAGAGACAACAGTTCCCAAAGAGAGGGTCAACAAGAAAGAGAAGTACCCACAGAGAAACAAGGTTCTAGAGACTAGATACAAGACAGGATCCAGAGAGACCAGACAGAGAAAAAAGAGAGACCAGAGTTATGGAGAAACATTCCTGTGACACCTGTGGGAAGAGCATTTCCTCATCCAGTAGCCTCAAGAGGCACATGATGATCCACACTGGAGAGAAGCCCTACAGCTGTGACCTCTGTGGTAAAACATTTAGCCAGGCTAGAACTCTCAAAGTTCACTGCAGGATCCACACTGGAGAGAAGCCCTACAGCTGTGACCTCTGTGGTAAAACCTTTAGCCAGGCTAGTACTCTCAACAAACACCGCAGGATCCACACTGAAGAGAAGCCCTACAGCTGTGACCTCTGTGGCAAAACCTTTAGCCGGGCTGGCAGCTTAAGACGTCATCGCAGGATCCACACTGGAGAGAAGCCCTACAGCTGTGACCTCTGTGGTAAAATCTTTAGCCAGGCTGGCAGCTTAAGACGTCATTGCAGGATCCACACTGGAGAGAAGCCATACAGCTGTGACCTCTGTGGTAAAACCTTTAGCCTTGCTGGCAGCTTAAGATGTCACCGCAGGATCCACACTGGAGAGAAGCCCTACAGCTGTGACCTCTGTGGTAAAATCTTTAGCCAGGCTGGCAGCTTAAGACGTCATTGCAGGATTCCACACTGGAGAGAAGCCCTACAGCTGTGACCTCTGTGGTAAAACCTTTAGCCTTGCTGGCAGCTTAAGATGTCACCGCAGGATCCACACTGGAGAGAAGCCCTACAGCTGTGACCTCTGTGGTAGAACCTTTAGCCAGGCTGATACTCTAAACAATCACTGCAGGATCCACACTGGAGAGAAGCCCTACAGCTGTGACCTCTGTGGTAAAACCTTTAGCCTTGCTGGCAGCTTAAGATGTCACCGCAGGATCCACACTGGAGAGAAGCCCTACAGCTGTGACCTCTGTGGTAGAACCTTTAGCCAGGCTGATACTCTAAACAATCACTGCAGGATCCACACTGGAGAGAAGCCCTACAGCTGTGACCTCTGTGGTAAAACCTTTAGCCAGGCTAGTACTCTCAACAATCACCGCAGGATCCACACTGAAGAGAAGCCCTACAGCTGTGACCTCTGTGGCAAAACCTTTAGCCGGGCTGGTACTCTCAACATTCACTGCATGATCCACACTGGAGAGAAGCCATACAGCTGTGACCTTTGTGGTAAAACGTTTAGCTTGGCTGGTAATGTTAACATTCACCGCAGGATCCACACAGGAGAGAAGCCCCACAACTGTGAATACTGTGATAAAGCCTTCTCTACCAAGGGTATGTTGAAGAAACACAACAGGATCCACACAGGAGAGAAGCCCTACAGCTGCCCACACTGTGACTATCCATGTAAAACAAATGGCAATCTGAAGAGTCACCTAAGTGTCCACAATAGAAAAAACACAAAGCAGTGATGTTTGGGGCCAAGCTGTCCCAGCAGTCACCACCTGAGAGAACTTCTGTATGACCCACAGCTGGAAGAACTACTGGCCTACACCTACTGGGAGAGCACATGCAGTAACACCAGATCTACAGTCCAACATGACTGCACATAAACAGGAAACAATAGGAAGCTGTGTCAGACTGGGTAAAAACCTGGTCAACTCTGACTAACACCTTTCTGTTCTGAAGCAATTGAAAATGATCTGGTATTGTAAATATAGGAGGTGTTGAGGCGTGTGTGGGTTGTTCCAATTGTACCATAAAAATGTATTAGAATTTCCTGTGATAGTAGACTTGGTGGTTCTGATGTAGAGGTTTACTGTGTCTCTCACCAAGTGATCATTTACTATGGTTTTTCAGACAATACTGAATATATATTCAGACAATGCTGACTGATTATGTTGAATCTGTCTATATTTACTCAGACTATATTGAAGTCCTATTGTTCTATTAAGTTTCTTTCTACATTCACTAGTTGTTGCTTTGTATAAAAGTGCCTGTTAAATTGATATTCACTGCTTCACGTTGATACTTCATTATCACTTGGTTTCAGTCTGTTAGCTTTGTTGGTAAATGTAAAGCATTTTGTAAAACTGATCTGAAAAGTGATATACAAATAAAGTTGTCTGAAATACCTTCTCTATCTTGGTTGATTTGTTTTGTGACAGTTCACCTAAATTGTGTGAAGTGTGTATCTAAACTATTTGTGCATAGGACAGAAGTTACTGACAAACTGTACTCATTCAATTGTTGACATGTTTACAGAAGTATGTTATTCTCAGCATTGGATGTCCATTGGGCTCATGAGTGTGTGTAATATTCGTGATTGTAATAATAATTTAAATTGTATCTCAACCAACTTGTTTCTTAAGTTTAATATTGTGCTTTATTGTTCACACCAATTAGGCTTACGTAGATGGGCTTGAAGATGTGAAGGAATTCACCTTTACACTTCAAGTATCATAGAAAAAGATTTGCTCAATTGGATGCCAAAATAGTCAGAAGCTATTTCAATAATTACTTGTCCTAAACAAACATCCTGAATAATGTTGCTGATGACCAGTCCAATGCACACTGATCTTAATCCATTGTAGAGTATGGACACACATTCTCTGTATTTACATTCGCAAGTCAAGAGTCAAGGTACTGAATGGTTGTAAAACAAAGGGGTCAATTGTCCTATTTACCAGTTGATAGGACACAAAGGGCATGACACTTAATTCTGTAAATTGTAACATCATTTTTAATTAAAGCACTGTTTCCATGGCATGACTCGTTAAGGTTCTTATCTCCTTACGGCGAGTCTGTGTAACATAAAACATGTCCACATCAACCACCATATCACCCCTTTTTGTCCCCTTTTGTACTCACCAGGAGTGGGGTAGATGAGCAACAGGTGTGCCTCGTTGAGGCTTTGCATCGGTAACAAGGCCAATGGGCTGCCAGCCTCAAGGTACGTAGTCCTGTTTTGTGAATGTTGGGACCTATTGATTATTGGGCAGGGTGGCAGGCGTATGTGTGGTACTCAGAGGTGAGAGAGGAAGGTCTAAATTGTATGAGCTGCACTGAAGAGAACATGTCCAGAACCAGTTCCAGTAAGGAATGTTGGATTAGGGGCGTTGGGGAGTTCAACATTTAGACATTTAGTCATTTAGCAGACGCTCTTATCCAGAGCGACTTACAAGTAAGTACGGGGACATTCCCCCGAGGCAAGTAGGGTGAAGTGCCTTGCCCAAGGACACAACGTCATTTGTGTCCGGCACAGCCAGGAATCAAACCAGCAACCTTCTGATTACTAGCCTGATTCTCTAACCGCTCAGCCACCTGACTCCCTCAACAGGTCAGAATAAAGAGTTAGGACTCAAGGCAGACAGGGGCCAAGAAGAGTTGGCAGTTCTGAGATTATTATTTGTGTGTGTATCTCAAACAGTGAGGTTGTTGTGGGTTCCAGAGTGGTAAACATGGCTCCCTAGGACAGTGAAGAAGGGACGTGTCAAGGGCTAGCAGCTGGGAAAACTCATGAGTGAAGGCATTATGAACTGATCACCCCTTATTCTGGGATTTAGGTCCTCAAAAGTGACAGGTCACGCTGACCCAGCCAGAAGAAGTGAGGAGACGCATATGGAGGTCCCATTAAGGGTTACCCATATTAGGGTGAACTGGGGGTGTGAGGAGAACAGGGAACATAGACAGGGGTTTGAGTAGACATTAGAGTTAGGGGATGCGTACACATGTTGGTGTTATCGAAGATAGGTGGGCCTTGGCCAGAACGTGGGAAGAGAACCGTCTAGATTAGAAGATTGTGAAATTGACTTCTACATGAACTTTTATTTTACCGCTCTTGTGAGCAGCATAAAGATAGTTTGCTGTGTTTTGTATTGCTGTGGTGGAATCAATGTAAGTTGAGTGCTCATAAACCTTCAGTAAATTATTTTCTAGGTTGTAATTTGCCGTTTTTATATAGAAAATGAGACACGCAATAAAGAATATTACGGCTTATTATGCTTTTGTAGTAACTAATCCTATATTATTATTTTGAAGAAAATCAAATGATTATAAGGAGGAGTTGTATGCCAGAGATTATGTTTTTAGCAGAGTGTTACATGTTTCTGCAGACAAAATAAACCTGAGAAACATACACCTCTCACCAAATGATCTCCATTACATATGCAGAGTGGCCATTAAGACAGACAAAAGATTTCCTTTATATGTAAAATCTGAGTTCTCATTAACTTGGAGCTGATTCCTCGAGATCCCCCATTGGCCAACAATACTTGATCGTGGGCGGAGACTAGACAGAGAAGACATCTTATGGCTCCAGAGAGACTCAACCAGAGAGAATACAGAGAGAGACTCAACCAGAGACAGCAGTTCCCAGAGAGAGGATCAACCAGAAAGAGCAGTTACCAGAGAGAAACGAGCTTCTAGAAACTAGATAGGATCCAAGACAGGATCCAGAGAGACCAGACAGGAAACAACGAGAGACCAGAGATATGGAGACACATCACTGCAACACCTGTGGGAAGAGCCTTTCCTCATCCAGTAGCCTCAAGAAGCACATGATGATCCACACTGGAGAGAAGCCCTACAGCTGTGACCTCTGTGGTAAAACCTTTAGCCAGGCTGGCAACTTAAGAGGTCACCGCAGGATACACTCTAGAGAGAAACCCTACAGCTGTGACATCTGTGGTAAAACTTTTAGCCTGGCTAGTACTCTCAACGTTCACCGCAGGATCCACACTGAAGAGAAGCCCTACAGCTGTGACCTCTGTCGTAAACCTTTAGCCAGGCTGGCAACTTAAGAGGTCACCGCAGGATCCACACTGAGGAGAAGCCCTACAGCTGTGACCTCTGTGGTAAAACCTTTAGCCAGGCTGGCAACTTAAGAGGTCACCGCAGGATTCACTCTAGAGAGAAACCCTACAGCTGTGACGTCTGTGGTAAAACCTTTAGCCAGGCTGGTACTCTCAACATTCACTGCAGGATCCACACTGGGGGAAAGCCCTACAGCTGTGACCTCTGTGGTAAAACCTTTAGCCAGGCTGGAAACTTAAGAGGTCACCGCAGGATCCACACTGGGGAGAAGCCCTACAGCTGTGACCTCTGTGGTAAAACCTTTACACGGGTTGACAGTTTCAGAGATCACTGCAGGATCCATACTGGGGAGAAACCCTACAGCTGTGACCTCTGTGGTAAAACCTTTCGCCTGGCTAATACTCTCAAAGTGCACCGCAGGATCCACACTGGAGAAAAGCCTTACATCTGTGACCTCTGTGGTAAAACCTTTAGCGAGGCTGGTACTCTCAACACTCACCGCAGGATCCACACGGGAGAAAAGCCCTACAGCTGTGACATCTGTGGTAAAACCTTTGCACAGGTTGACAGTTTCAGAGATCACTGCAGGATCCACACAGGAGAGAAGCCCTACAGCTGCCCACACTGTGACTATTCATGTAAAAAAATGGCAATCTGAAGAGTCACCTGAGTGTCCACAATAGAAAAAACACAAAGCAGTGATGTTTGGGGCCAAGCTGTCCCAGCAGTCACCACCTGAGAGAACTTCTGTATGACCCACAGCTGGAAGAACTACTGGCCTACACCTACTGGGAGAGCACATTCATCCAGAGAGCCCTACAGCTGTGACCTCTGTGGTAAAACCTTTAGCCAGGCTGGCAACTTAAGAGGTCACCGCAGGAATTCACTCTAGAGAGAAACCCTACAGCTGTGACGTCTGTGGTAAAACCTTTAGCCAGGCTGGTACTCTCAACATTCACTGCAGGATCCACACTGGGGGAAAGCCCTACAGCTGTGACCTCTGTGGTAAAACCTTTAGCCAGGCTGGCAACTTAAGAGGTCACCGCAGGATCCACACTGGGGAGAAGCCCTACAGCTGTGACCTCTGTGGTAAAACCTTTACACGGGTTGACAGTTTCAGAGATCACTGCAGGATCCATACTGGGGAGAAACCCTACAGCTGTGACCTCTGTGGTAAAACCTTTCGCCTGGCTAATACTCTCAAAGTGCACCGCAGGATCCACACTGGAGAAAAGCCTTACATCTGTGACCTCTGTGGTAAAACCTTTAGCGAGGCTGGTACTCTCAACACTCACCGCAGGATCCACACGGGAGAAAAGCCCTACAGCTGTGACATCTGTGGTAAAACCTTTGCACAGGTTGACAGTTTCAGAGATCACTGCAGGATCCACACAGGAGAGAAGCCCTACAGCTGCCCACACTGTGACTATTCATGTAAAAAAAATGGCAATCTGAAGAGTCACCTGAGTGTCCACAATAGAAAAAACACAAAGCAGTGATGTTTGGGGCCAAGCTGTCCCAGCAGTCACCACCTGAGAGAACTTCTGTATGACCCACAGCTGGAAGAACTACTGGCCTACACCTACTGGGAGAGCACATGCAGTAACACCAGATCTACAGTCCAACATGACTGCACATAAAAAGGAAACAATAGGAAGCTGTGTCAGACTGGTTAAAAACCTGGTCAACTCTGATTAACACCTTTCTGTTCTGAAGCAATTGAAGATGACATGGTATTGTAAATATAGGAGGTGTTGAGGGGCATGTGGGTTGTTCCAATTGTACCATGAAAATGTATTAGAATTTTCTGTGATAGTAGACATGGTGGTTCTGATGTAGAGGGTTACTCATTCTCTCACCAAGTGATCATTTGCTATGTTTTTTCAGACGATACAGAATATATTTCAGACAATACTGACTGATTATGTTGAATCTGTCTATATTTACTCGGACTATATTGAAGTCCTGTTGTCCACTAGTTGTTGATTTGGATAAAAGTGTCTGCTAAATGAATATTCAATGCTATATGTCGATACTTCATTATCACTTGGTTTCAGTCTTTTAGCTTTGTTGGTAAATGTAAAGCCTTTTGTAACACTGATTTGAAAAGTGATACACAAATAAAGTTGTCTGAAATACCTTTTCCATCTTGGTTGATTTGTTTTGTGACAGTTCACCTAAATTGGGTGAAGTGTGTTTCCAAACTACTTGTGAACATAGTACAGAAGTTACTGACAAACTGTATTTCTCTGCATTTTTGACATGTTTACAGAAGTATAGTTATTCTCAGCATTGGATGTCCATTGTGCTCAGGAGTATGCGTAATATTCAGGATTATAATAATAATTCAAATTGTATCTCAACAAACTTGTTTCTTAAGTTTAATACTGTGCTTTATCGCTTTGTACATTTACGTTACAATGGTGGATATGATCCTAACATTGGAAGGCCAAAAAAGGTTGTTTTCATTAACAATAACACACCATTTAGGCTTACTTAGATGGGCTTGTAGATGTGTAGGAATACATCTATACATTTCATTTATCATAGAAATCGATTTGCTCGATTGGATACCAAAATAGTCAGAAGCTATTTCAATAATTACTTGTCCTAAACAAACATCCTGAATAATGTTGCTGATGACCAGTGCAATGCACACTGATCTTCATCCATTGTAGAGTACGGACACACATTCTTGTATTTACATTCGCAAGTCAAGGGCCATGAGACTGAATGGTTGTAAAACAAAGGGGTTCATTGTCCTATTTACCAGATGATAGCCTGATAACAGGGCAGTTTACACATTTCTCTCCTACCTCACTGGGATGTTGCTTATACAAACTGTATTTTACCCTCCAAGTTAGTGTAGATTTGATCTCATTAGACTATTGCATAACCCACTGTGTGTCTATGATATAACTTAGATAAAGTTCCACTTTGTTTGGGTTAAACTGAACTGTCTTCAGATGTTCAATTTGCATCCGGGAGAGAAATTACTCACAAAGAAGTGGAAACTATGAAAGTTTTCATATTTGAGTCAAGTTCCTCTAAGAATACAAAATGTCACCTTAATCAACTGTCTATGGCTGGCTGCCGTATTAGATACACACACAAGAAAAGCGCCTGCTGTGGAGTCAATATAAGTTGAGTGCACAAAAACCTTCAGTAAATTGTTTTCTAGGTTGTAATGCTACGTTTAAATAGACAATTAGAGGCATGCAATAGAGAATAGTATTACTGGATTATTTAAAATGTTGCAATTCACATCCAAAATCTAACAAATGCAAAGAGTATTATTAATTTGCATGACATGCTTGTGTAGTAACTAATTATATATTATTATTTTGAAGGACAATCTAATTATTATAAGGAGGTGTTGTATGCCAGAGATAAGGTTTTTTATCACAGTGTTACATGTTTCTCCAGACAAAATAAACCTGCGAAACATACAACTCTCATTAAATGATCACCATTACATATGCAGAGTGGACATTATGACAGACAAAAGATTTCCTTTATATGTAAAATCTGAGTTCTCATTAACATGGAGCTGTTTCCTCCAGATCCCCCATTGGCCAACCAAACTTGATTGTGGGCGGAGACTAGACAGAGAAGACATCTTATAGTTCCAGAGAGACTCAGCCAGAGAGACTACAGAGAGAGACTCAACCAGAGACAGCAGTTCCCAGAGAGAGGATCAACCAGAAAGAGCAGTGACCAGAGAGAAACAAGCTTCTAGAGACTAGATCCAAGACAGAATCCAGAGAGACTAGACAGAGAAAAAAGATAGACCAGAGTTATGGAGACACATCACTGTGACACCTGTGGGAAGAGCCTTTCCTCATCCAGTAGCCTCAAGAACCACATGATGATCCACACTGGAGAGAAGCCCTACAGCTGTGACCTCTGTGGTAAAACCTTTAGCCATGCTGGCCACTTAAGAGGTCACCGCAGGATCCACACTGGAGAGAAGCCCTACAACTGTGACCTCTGTGGTAAAACCTTTAGCCGGGCTGGCCATTTAACAGTTCACCACAGGATCCACACTGGAGAAAAGCCCTACAGCTGTGACCTCTGTGGTAAAGCCTTTAGTGAAGCTGGTACTCGCAACATTCACCGCAGGATCCACACTGGAGAGAAACCCTACAGCTGTGACCTCTGTGGAAAAACATTTAGCGACGCTGGTACTCTCAACATTCACCGCAGGATCCACACGGGAGAGAAGCCCTACAGCTGTGACCTCTGTGGTAAAACATTTAGCCAGGCTAGCCATTTCACAGTTCACCGCAGGATCCACACTGGAGAGAAGCCCTACAGCTGTGAATGCTGTGATAAAGTCTTCTCTACCTCAGATAGGTTAAAGAAACACAGTAGGATCCACACAGTAGAGAAGCCTCACACCGGTGAATGCTGTGGTGAAACCTCTATGTCAGATGGGTTGAAAAAACACAGCAGGTTCCACACAGGAGAGCCCTACAGCTGTGACTTCTGTGGTAAAACATTTAGCCAGGCTAGTACTCTCATCATTCACCGTAGGATCCACACTGGGGAAAAGCCCTACAGCTGTGAATGCTGTGATAAAATCTTCTCTACCAAGGGTGATTTGAAGATACACAGCAGGATCCACACAGGAGAGAAGCCCTACAGCTGTGACTTCTGCGGTAAAACCTTTCGCTATGCTGGTACTCTCAACATTCACTGCAGGATCCACACTGGGGAAAATCCTCACACCTGTGACCTCTGTGGTAAAACCTTCTCTACCTCAGGTGGGTTGAAAAAACACAGCAGGATCCACACAGGAGAGAAGCCCTACAGCTGTGACTTCTGTGGTAAAACCTTTAGCCATGCTGGTACTCTCAACATTCACTGCAGGATCCACACTGGGGAAAAGCCTCACACCTGTGAATGTTGTGATAAAGCCTTCTCTACCTCAGGTGATTTGAAGAAACACAGCAGGATCCACACAGGAGAGAAGCCCTACAGCTGTGACTTCTGTGGTAAAACTTTTAGCTGTGCTGGTACTCTCAACATTCACTGCAGGATCCACACTGGGGAAAAGCCTCACATCTGTGAATGCTGTGATAAAGCCTTCTCTACCTCAGGTGATTTGAAGAAACACAGCAGGATCCACACAGGAGAGAAGCCCTACAGCTGTGACCTCTGTGGTAAAACCTTTAGCCAGGCTATTACTCTCAACATTCACCGCAGGATCCACACTGGAGAGAAGCCCTACAGCTGCCCACACTGTGACTACTCAGGTAAAACAAATGGGAATCTGAAGAGTCACCTGCGTATCCACAATAGAAAAAACCCAAAGCAGTGATGTCTGGGAACAAGCTGTCCCAGCAGTCATCACCTGAGAGAACTTCTGTATGACCCACAGCTGGAAGAACTACTGGCCTACACCTAATGGGACAGCACATGCAGTAACACCAGAACTACAGTCCAACATGACTGCACACACACAGGAAATAATACTCTACCCATGTAACGATGGAGGGAAGCTGTGTCAAACTGGGTAGAAACCTGGTCAACTCTGGCTGACACCTTTCTGTTCTGAAGCAATTTAATTGAAGCACATGGAAGTTTCAGTTTTTGTAGTTTAAGATGATCTGGTATTGTAAATATTCGAGGTGTTGAGGGGCGTGTGGGTTGTTCCAAACTAACCATGAAAATGTATTAGAATTTCCTGTGATAGTAGACTTGGTGGTTCTGATGTAGAGGGTTACTCATTCTCTCACCAAGTGATCATTTGCTATGTTTTTTCAGACGATACAGAATATATTTCAGACAATACTGACTGATTATATTGAATCTGTCTATATTCACTTGGACTATATTGAAGTCCTGTTGTCCACTAGTTGTTGATTTGGATAAAAGTGTCTGCTAAATGAATATTCAATGCTTTATGTCGATACTTCATTATCACTTGGTTTCAGTCTTTTAGCTTTGTTGGTAAGTGTAAAGCCTTTTGTAAAACTGATTTGAAAAGTGATATACAAATAAAGTTGTCTGAAATACTTTTTCCATCTTGGTTGATTTGTTTTGTGACAGTTCACCTAAATTGGGTGAAGTGTGTTTCCAAACTACTTGTGAACATAGTACAGAAGTTACTGACAAATTGTATTTCTCTGCATTTTTGACATGTTGACATGTTTACAGAAGTATGTTATTCTCACCATTGTGCTCATGAGTATGTGTCATATTCAGGATTGTAATATTAATTCAAAACCTATCTCAACAAACTTGTTTCTTAAGTTTAATACTGTGCTTTATCGCTTTGTACGTTTACGTTACAATAGTGGATAGGATCCTGACATTGGAAGACCAAAACAGGTAGTTTTTATTCCAAATAACACACCATTTAGGCTTATGGGCTTGTGGTTTTATGGCTTGGCTTATGGGCTGGTTTATGGGTTGGCTTAAGGGCTTGAAGATGTGAACGAATTCACCTTTACACTTCAAGTATCATAGAAAACGATTTGCTCGATTGGATACCAAAATAGTCAGAAGCTATTTCAATAATTACTTGTCCTAAACAAACATCCTGAATAATGTTGCTGATGACTAGTGCAATGCACACTGATCTTCATCCATTGTAGAGTACGGACACACATTCTTTGTATTTACATTCGCAAGTCAAGGGCCATGAGACTGAATGGTTGTAAAACAAAGGGGTTCATTGTCCTATTTACCAGATGATAGCCTGATAACAGGGCAGTTTACACATTTCTCTCCTACCTCACTGGGATGTTCTTATACAAACTGTATTTTACCCTCCAAGTTAGTGTAGATTTGATCTCATTAGACTATTGCATAACCCACTGTGTGTCTATGATATAACTTAGATAAAGTTCCACTTTGTTTGGGTTAAACGAACGTCTTCAGATGTTCAATTTGCATCCGGGAGAGAAATTACTCACAAAGAAGTGGAAACTATGAAAGTTTTCATATTTGAGTCAAGTTCCTCTAAGAATACAAAATGTCACCTTAATCAACTGTCTATGGCTGGCTGCCATATTAGATACACACACAAGAAAAGCGCCTGCTGTGGAGTCAATATAAGTTGAGTGCACAAAAACCTTCAGTAAATTATTTTCTAGGTTGTAATTCTACGTTTTTAAATAGAAAATTAGACGCATGCAATTAGAGAATATTATTACTGGATTATTTAAAATGTTGCAATTCCAATCCAAAATCTAACAAATGCAAAGAGTGTTATTAATTTGCATGAAATGCTTGTGTAGTAACTAATGATATATTATTATTTTGAAGAAAATCTAATTATTATAAGGAGGTGTTGTATGCCAGAGATAAGGTTTTTTATCACAGTGTTACATGTTTCTCCAGACAAAATAAACCTGCGAAACATACAACTCTCATTAAATGATCACCATTACATATGCAGAGTGGACATTATGACAGACAAAAGATTTCCTTTATATGTAAAATCTGAGTTCTCATTAACATGGAGCTGTTTCCTCCAGATCCCCCATTGGCCAACCAAACTTGATCGTGGGCGGAGACTAGACAGAGAAGACATCTTATAGCTCCAGAGAGACTCAACCAGAGAGACTACAGAGAGAGACTAAACCAGAGACAGCAGTTCCCAGATAGAGGATCAACCAGAAAGAGCAGTGACCAGAGACAAACAAGCTTCTGGAGACTAGATCCAAGACAGGATCCAGAGAGACCAGACAGAGAAGAGAGACCAGAGGTATGGAGACACATCACTGTGACTCCTGTGGGAAGAGCCTTTCCTCATCCAATTCCCTGAAGAAGCACATGATGATCCACACTGGAGAGAAGCCCTACATCTGTGAATGCTGTGATAAGGCCTTCTCTACCTCAGGTAATTTGAAGAAACACAGCAGGATCCACACGGGAGAGAAGCCCTACAGCTGTGACCTCTGTGGTAAAACATTTAGCCGGGCTGGCAGATTAAGAGATCACCACAGGATCCACACTGGAGAGAAGCCCTACAGCTGTGACTTCTGTGGTAAACCCTTTAGCTTGGCTGGTAATCTTAACACTCACCGCAGATCCCACACTGGGGAAAAGCCCTACACCTGTGAATGCTGTGATAAAGCCTTCTCTAACATGAGTGATTTGAAGAAACACAGCAGGATCCACACAGGAGAGAAGCCCTACATTTGTAACTTCTGTGGTAAAACCTTTAGCTGTGCTGGTGCTCTCAAAATTCACTGCAGGATCCACACTGGGGAAAAGCCTCACACCTGTGAATGCTGTGATAAAGCCTTCTCTACCTCAGGTGATTTGAAGAGACACAGCAGGATCCACACAGGAGAGAAGCCCTACA
Source organism: Thaleichthys pacificus (assembly GCA_023658055.1). Classification (NCBI taxonomy): domain Eukaryota; kingdom Metazoa; phylum Chordata; class Actinopteri; order Osmeriformes; family Osmeridae; genus Thaleichthys; species Thaleichthys pacificus. The sequence goes on from CM042869.1 coordinate 7,345,696, forward strand.
GCTGTGACCTCTGTGGTAAAACCTTTAGACGGGCTGGTACTCTCAACAATCACCGCAGGATCCACACAGGAGAGAAGCCCTACAGCTGCCCACACTGTGACTACTCAGGTAAAACAAATAGCAATCTGAGGAGTCACCTGCGTATCCACAATAGAAAAATCCCAAAGCAGTGATGTCTGGGGCAGAGCTGTCCCAGCAGTCACCACCTGAGAAAACTTCTGTATGACCCACAGCTGGAAGAACTACTGGCTTACACCTACTGGGACAGCACATGCAGTAACACCAGAACTACAGTCCAACATGACTGCACACACACAGGAAATAATACTATTTCCCTGTAACGATGGAGGGGAAGCTGTGTCAGACTGGGTAGAAACCTGGACAACTCTGGCTGACACCTTTCTGTTCTGAAGCAATTGGATTCAAGCACATGGAATTTTCCGTGTTTGTAGTTTAAGATGATTTGGTATTGTAAATATAGGAGGTGTTGAGGCGCGTGTGGGTTGTTCCAGACGCACCATGAAAATGTATTAGCATTTCCTGTGATGGTAGACTTGGTGGTTCTGATGTAGAGGTTTACTGTGTCTCTCACCAAGTATATAAAATATATTTCAGACAATACTGATTTATGTTGAATGTGTCTATATTTACTTTGACTATATTGAAGTCCTGTTCTCTGTTCTATGAACTTTCTTTCTACTGTTATTTCTACATACACTAGTTGTTGATTTGGATTAAAGTGTCTGCTAATATTCATTGCTTAATATCAATACCTCATTATCACTTTGTTTCAGTCTGTTAGATTTGTTGGTAAATGTAAAGCCTTTTGTCAAACTGATTTGAAAAGTGATATACAAATAAAGTTGTCTGAAATACCTTCTCTATCTTGGTTGATTTGTTTTGTGACAATTCACCTAAATTAGGTGAAATGTGTATCCAAACTACATAGGACAGAAATGACTGACAAACTGTATTCACTTAATTGTTGACATGTTTACAGAAGTATGTTATTCTCAGCATTGGATGTCCATTGTACTCATGAGTGTGTGTAATAGAAGGGATTGTAAACATTTATTACATGTTTCTGTAGACAAAATAAACCTGAGAAACATACACCTCTCACCAAATGATCACCATTACATATGCAGGGTGGCAATTAAGAGAGACAAAAGATTTCCTTTATATGTAAAATCTGAGTTCTCATTAACTTGGAGCTGATTCCTCGAGATCCCCCATTGGCCAACAATACTTGATCGTGGGCGGAGACTAGACAGAGAAGACATCTTATGGCTCCAGAGAGACTCAACCAGAGAGAATACAGAGAGAGACTCAACCAGAGACAGCAGTTCCCAGAGAGAGGATCAACCAGAAAGAGCAGTTACCAGAGAGAAACGAGCTTCTAGAAACTAGATAGGATCCAAGACAGGATCCAGAGAGACCAGACAGGAAACAACGAGAGACCAGAGATATGGAGACACATCACTGCAACACCTGTGGGAAGAGCCTTTCCTCATCCAGTAGCCTCAAGAGAAGCCCTACAGCCCTACAGCCCTACACTGGAGAGAAGCCCTACAGCTGTGACCTCTGTGGTAAAACCTTTAGCCAGGCTGGCAACTTAAGAGGTCACCGCAGGATACACTCTAAAGAGAAACCCTACAGCTGTGACGTCTGTGGTAAAACCTTTAGCCTAGCTAGTACTCTCAACGTTCACCATAGGATCCACACTGAAGAGAAGCCCTACAGCTGTGACCTCTGTGGTAAAACCTTTAGCCAGGCTGGCAACTTAAGAGGTCACCGCAGGATTCACTCTAGAGAGAAACCCTACAGCTGTGATGTCTGTGGTAAAACCTTTAGCCAGGCTGGTACTCTCAACATTCACTGCAGGATCCACACTGGGGGAAAGCCCTACAGCTGTGACCTCTGTGGTAAAACCTTTAGCCAGGCTGGCAACTTAAGAGGTCACCGCAGGATTCACTCTAGAGAGAAACCCTACAGCTGTGATGTCTGTGGTAAAACCTTTAGCCAGGCTGGTACTCTCAACATTCACTGCAGGATCCACACTGGGGGAAAGCCCTACAGCTGTGACCTCTGTGGTAAAACCTTTAGCCAGGCTGGCAACTTAAGAGGTCACCGCAGGATCCACACTGGGGAGAAGCCCTACAGCTGTGACCTCTGTGGTAAAACCTTTACACGGGTTGACAGTTTCAGAGATCACTGCAGGATCCATACTGGGGAGAAACCCTACAGCTGTGACCTCTGTGGTAAAACATTTCGCCTGGCTAATACTCTCAAAGTGCATCGCAGGATCCACACTGGAGAAAAGCCTTACATCTGTGACCTCTGTGGTAAAACCTTTAGCGATGCTGGTACTCTCAACATTCACCGCAGGATCCACACGGGAGAAAAGCCCTACAGCTGTGACATCTGTGGTAAAACCTTTGCACGGGTTGACAGTTTCAGAGATCACTGCAGGATCCACACAGGAGAGAAGCCCTACAGCTGCCCACACTGTGACTATTCATGTAAAAAAAATGGCAATCTGAAGAATCACCTGAGTGTCCACAATAGAAAAAACACAAAGCAGTGATGTTTGGGGCCAAGCTGTCCCAGCAGTCACCACCTGAGAGAACTTCTGTATGACCCACAGCTGGAAGAACTACTGGCCTACACCTACTGGGAGAGCACATGCAGTAACACCAGATCTACAGTCCAACATGACTGCACATAAAAAGGAAACAATAGGAAGCTGTGTCAGACTGGGTAAAAACCTGGTCAACTCTGATTAACACCTTTCTGTTCTGAAGCAATTGAAGATGACATGGTATTGTAAATATAGGAGGTGGTGAGGGGCATGTGGGTTGTTCCAATTGTACCATGAAAATGTATTAGAATTTCCTGTGATAGTAGACATGGTGGTTCTGATGTAGAGGGTTACTCATTCTCTCACCAAGTGATCATTTGCTATGTTTTTTCAGACGATACAGAATATATTTCAGACAATACTGACTGATTATGTTGAATCTGTCTATATTTACTCGGACTATATTGAAGTCCTGTTGTCCACTAGTTGTTGATTTGGATAAAAGTGTCTGCTAAATGAATATTCAATGCTATATGTCGATACTTCATTATCACTTGGTTTCAGTCTTTTAGCTTTGTTGGTAAATGTAAAGCCTTTTGTAACACTGATTTGAAAAGTGATACACAAATAAAGTTGTCTGAAATACCTTTTCCATCTTGGTTGATTTGTTTTGTGACAGTTCACCTAAATTGGGTGAAGTGTGTTTCCAAACTACTTGTGAAAATAGTACAGAAGTTACTGACAAACTGTATTTCTCTGCATTTTTGACATGTTTACAGAAGTATGTTATTCTCAGCATTGGATGTCCATTGTGCTCAGGAGTATGCGTAATATTCAGGATTATAATAATAATTCAAATTGTATCTCAACAAACGTGTTTCTTAAATTTAATACTGTGCTTTATCGCTTTGTACATTTACGTTACAATGGTGGATATGATCCTAACATTGGAAGGCCAAAAAAGGTTGTTTTCATTAACAATAACACACCATTTAGGCTTACTTAGATGGGCTTGTAGATGTGTAGGAATACATCTATACATTTCATTTATCATAGAAATCGATTTGCTCGATTGGATACCAAAATAGTCAGAAGCTATTTCAATAATTACTTGTCCTAAACAAACATCCTGAATAATGTTGCTGATGACCAGTCCAATGCACACTGATCCATTGTAGAGTACGGACACACATTCTCTGTATTTACATTCCCAAGCCAAGGGTCATGAGACTGAATGGTTGTAAAACAAAGGGGTTAATTGTCCTATTTACCAGATGATAGCCTGATAACAGGGCAGTTTACACATTTCTCTCCTACCTCACTGGAACCTTTTCATACAAACTGTATTTTACGCTCCAAGTTAGTTTAGATTTGATCTCATTAGACTATTGCATAACCTGCTGTGTGTGTATAATATACACTTATATAAAGTTGCTCTTTGTTTGGGTTAAATGAACGTCTTCAGATGTGCAATTTACATCCGGGAGAGAAATTACTCACAAAGAAGTGGAAACTATTAAAGTTCCTCTAAGGATACAATGTGTCTTCTTATTCAACTGTCTATGACTGGCTGCCATCTTGGAGACACACACAAGAAAGGGCCCGGCCATATTCCTCATAGCAAGACCAGACTTCTCCAGGGTGCACACTGTTAGAGAAAGTAATAAGTGTGGTGGTTTATTATAATCTAGACAAACATTTCTGTAGGTAGCAATTGAGCCCATGTACTCAAATATATTTTGATACCTAAGCTGACACATAGGGTACATGAACCATTTGTTACAATATAATTACACCTCCCACTCCCTTTGAAGGTCATATTAGCTGCAAACACACTACAGAGGAACAGTTTTGGTAAAGTTCAACAGTTTCCATTAAGGTTGTGATAAAGGCTAATACATTTCACCTAGAGTGACAGTAAGAATGCTTTGCTGGAAAGAGGGGAGGACGCACTGATGTTACATGTCACTGCGCATTATGGACTGTACCAGTAGACTTGAACCAACCTAATATGCTCACACAAAAGCATCAGAGTCACCATTACTTTTTATTTTATATACTAATGACTGTAGGAGTAAGTATGAGATTAGGCAATGTGTGAAGTTTGCAGATGACACAGTTATAGTGAGCCTTTTGAACAATGAGGAGGAGGGGCATGGTCCTGTAGTTGATGTAGTTGATTTCATTGCTTGGTTTGATAACTTTTGTTTGTCTATCAATGTTTCCAAGACCAAGGATATGATTTTTGATTTCCGTAAGTCACAGCACAATGTTCCGCAAACTGTTATTCATAACAAGAATGTTGACACTGTAGCTGAATATAAATATTTAGGAACCATCATCGACAACAAATTATCAACCACGTGGAGACAGTAAGCCTATCTTAAATCATTCTGTGTAATAGACCAATACACCTCATAAACTTCTTTGACATTTAAAACACATACTTATAATTGTAAATCGTTTTAAGATATGAAGTACAATATGAAAGAAAAACGTTTTACTTACAGTATGGGTAAGCAGAATGCGCTTACTGTGTCGAGTTGCCCACTTTTACTAACTTACTAGGAACTGTACAGCAGCTGCCAAGTCCAATTGCAGTCCTGGTTTTTCACTTGCTCCATTGAAGTCGACTTGCCAGCTAGTGGAAACTATGGGGCAAACTACACATTTCTTAATTCACCAGGTACGAATCCGAACAGCCAGTGTTTGACTGAAAGATGGAAACACGGTGCCTCAGAACTTCGGTTGTCCGGAAGCCAAACTAGAAACAACAAAACAACCACAAACGTGATACGTGACTGAAGTCAAAAACATGAGGCAGCATAAATGTAGCTTGCTGTGTTCTGTATTGCTGCAGTGGAGTAAATATAAGTTGAGTGCTAAAAAACCTTGAGTAAATTATTTTCTAGGTTGTAATTCTCTGTTTTAAAATAGAAAATGAGACGCGCAGGAGAGAATATTATTACTGGATTTAAAACTTTGCAATTCCAATCCAAAGTCTCCAAATCCAAAGTTTATTGTTAATTTGCATGAAATCCTTATAGTGTAGTAAGTAATCCTACATATTTTTTTGAAGAAAATCAAATTACTATAAGGGGACGTTGTATGCCAGAGATAACGTTTATCAAAGTGCTCCATGTTTCTCCAGAGAAAATAAACCTGAGACACATACACCGCTCACCAAATGATCACCATTACATATGCAAAGTGAACATTATGACAGACAAAAGATTCCTTTATATGTAAAATCTGAGTTCTCATTAACTTGGAGCTGATTCCTCGAGATCCCCCATTGGCCAACAATACTTGATCGTGGGCGGAGACTAGACAGAGAAGACATCTTATGGCTCCAGAGAGACTCAACCAGAGAGAATACAGAGAGAGACTCAACCAGAGACAGCAGTTCCCAGAGAGAGGATCAACCAGAAAGAGCAGTTACCAGAGAGAAACGAGCTTCTAGAAACTAGATAGGATCCAAGACAGGATCCAGAGAGACCAGACAGGAAACAACGAGAGACCAGAGATATGGAGACACATCACTGCAACACCTGTGGGAAGAGCCTTTCCTCATCCAGTAGCCTCAAGAAGCACATGATGATCCACACTGGAGAGAAGCCCTACAGCTGTGACCTCTGTGGTAAAACCTTTAGCCAGGCTGGCAACTTAAGAGGTCACCGCAGGATACACTCTAAAGAGAAACCCTACAGCTGTGACGTCTGTGGTAAAACCTTTAGCCTAGCTAGTACTCTCAACGTTCACCATAGGATCCACACTGAAGAGAAGCCCTACAGCTGTGACCTCTGTGGTAAAACCTTTAGCCAGGCTGGCAACTTAAGAAGTCACCGCAGGATCCACACTGAGGAGAAGCCCTACAGCTGTGACCTCTGTGGTAAAACCTTTAGCCATGCTGGCAGCTTAATAGGTCACCACAGAATCCACACTGGAGAGAAGCCCTACAGCTGTGACCTCTGTGGTAAAACCTTTAGCCGGGCTGATACTCTCAACATTCACTGCAGGATCCACACTGGAGAGAAGCCCTACAGCTGTGACCTCTGTGGTAAAACCTTTAGCCATGCTGCCAGCTTAATAGGTCACCACAGAATCCACACTGGAGAGAAGCCCTACAGCTGTGACCTCTGTGGTAAAACCTTTAGCCATGCTGGAACTCTTAACATTCACTGCAGGATCCACACTGGGGAAAAGCCTCACACCTGTGAATGCTGTGATAAAGCCTTCTCTAACAAGAGTGATTTGAAGAAACACAGCAGGATCCACACAGGAGAGAAGCCCCACATCTGTGAATGCTGTGATAAAGCTTTCCCTACCTCAGGTGATTTGAAGAAACACAGCAGGACCCACACTGGAGAGAAGTCCTACAGCTGTGAATGCTGTGATAAAGCCTTCTCTACCTCAAAGTACTTTGAAGAAACACAGCAGGACCCACACTGGAGAGAAGCCCTACAGCTGTGACCTCTGTGGTAAAACCTTTAGCCGGGCTGGTAATCTCAAGGTTCACCTGCAGGATCCACACTGGGGAAAAAACCCACAACTGTGAATGCTGTGATAAAGCCTTCTCTACCTCAAGTGCTTTGAAGACACACAGCAGGACCCACACTGAAGAGTCTGAAGAGTCACCTCCGTATCCACAATAGAAAAAACCCAAAGCAGTGATATCTGGGGCCAAACTGTCCCAGCAGTCACCACCTGAGAGAACTTCTGTATGACCCACAGCTGGAATAACAACTGGCCTGCACATGCAGTAACACCAGATCTCCAGTCCAACAAGACTGCACACAAACAGGAAATAATCTTCAGGATCTCTACCCATGTAACAATGGAGGGAAGCTGTGTCAAACTGGGTAGAAACCTGGTCAACTCTGGCTGACACCTTTCTGTTCTGAAGCAATTTAATTCAAGCACATGGAAGTTTCAGTTTTTGTAGTTTAAGATGATCTGGTATTGTAAATATACGAGGTGTTGAGGCGCGTGTGGTTTGTTCCAAACTAACCATGAAAATGTATTAGAATTTCCTGTGATAGTAGACTTGGTGGTTCTGATGTAGAGGGTTACTCATTCTCTCACCAAGTGATCATTGGGTGTGCTCAAGCCTTCGGCGAGAGCACAACCTTTGTTCTCTCACATATATATTATTATTTTTTTTATTTCTTTTTGCCCCCCTAAAACTCAGTCAATATTTGGCCTACATAGACAACCTAGGTGTCAAAAGTTTCGTCTTGGTAGCGATTGAGTTGCTTGTATTGGGATTTACGTTCCGTTGCATGGTTTTAGGCTCAAGTAAAGTTTTGTGGCGAAAAGTGAAGCTAACGGTGGCTAATTTGCTAGCCACTGTCACTGACGTTACTAACGTCACTATGTCACTAACGTCACGAAAACACGCGTGACTACCTTTAGCAGAACATTCGTTTCGCATCTGTTAACTTGGGGGATAGCTAGGCTAATAGCTTTACTGCAAGGCAGCTGCAGAAACGCCACAAGCAAAGAGGCCAGGGTGATAACTATTTACTCATTTTACTTTGTGATGTGAAACACAATTGTGAAATGTAATGTACAATATTAGCTGATATTATTAAGGAAGTAGGCCCACGTCTACTTTCGGAAACGGTAGTCTACCTATTTCACTGAAGCATTAGCATAATGACATTAGCCTCTGTTGCCCGGACAACACATACTACATTGGTCTATGCTGCAACTGTTTTCAGTCGTTAAAATAAACATTCCTCACAAATACATTTTCGTTGTAGGATTTATTATGACATTATATTACAAGTAAACGATTTGTTGGTGAAATTATCATTACCTGTGGTTACAAACCAGTGTTGCTCACTGCAACGCTGTAGCCTACGCGAGACACTGCAAAAACATCTAGCACTACACAGCTGTTAAGGAAGTCAAACGTCTAACTACTAACCTGAACTTCATTGCCACAGCCTAAACTTTGTTCTGTTCATCTGTTCATGAAAATAATTAATTTCAGCCTAAACCGTACTACGGAACGTTACATCCAATTCAACCAACGCAATCGCTACCAAGACGAGCACTGCCAGTCTAGTACTGTACTGTAGTAGTACAATTTACCGGGGCAGCTTCTCCACACAGGGCTATATCGCATTTTGCGTTGTTACTGACAATGATCGCTACCTGTGAGCTTTTTAACGAGCGATTTTCCACTAAATAAATGTCAAGCTTGTTTAGGTTTTTGGGGGCATATTTTCAGTTAGCAGATGGTACTGTTTGAATCGCGATTCCATATTCTACTGCCGGTCTACACCGGTCTGCCAAATGTATTCGTTTTGATTCAGCTATGAGGCTGCCTCTTGCAGGGGAAATGAGAAGACATCTATTTCATTCTACACTTCACTGTATTTTGATTTGTAAATGAGCAGCAAAAAAAAGATGCTTTTAAATCTATGTAATCTTTATAAATAATAAGTATGCATTTTTATGTAAAATATACAGAAATATCAGTTGTAAAAATGTCATAAAAAACGGACCCTGTGCAACCGACGCAAGCAGGCACACCCTACAATTTCCCCAGAAATTGTACCCTCTCTAGTTTGCTATGTTTTTTCAGACGATACAGAATATATTTCAGACAATACTGACTGATTATGTTGAATCTGTCTATATTCACTCAGACTATATTGAAGTCCTGTTGTCCACTAGTTGTTGATTTGGATAAAAGTGTCTGCTAAATGAATATTCAATGCTTTATGTCGATACTTGGTTTCAGTCTTTTAGCTTTGTTGGTAAATGTAAAGCTTTTTGTAAAACTGATTTGAAAAGTGATATACAAATAAAGTTGTCTGAAATACCTTTTCCATCTTGGTTGATTAGTTTTGTGACAGTTCACCTAAATTGGGTGAAGTGTGTTTCCAAACTACTTGTGAACATAGTACAGAAGTTACTGACAAATTGTATTTCTCTGCATTTTTGACATGTTGACATGTTTACAGAAGTATGTTATTCTCACCATTGTGCATTGTGCTCATGAGTATGTATCATTGTAATATGAATTGAAAACCTATCTCAACAAACTTGTTTCTTAAGTTTAATACTGTGCTTTATCGCTTTGTACGTTTACGTTACAATAGTGGATAGGATCCTGACATTGGAAGACCAAAACAGGTAGTTTTTATTCCAAATAACACACCATTTAGGCTTATGGGCTTGTGGTTTATGGCTTATGGCTTGGCTTATGGGCTGGTTTATGGGTTGGCTTATGGGCTTGAAGATGTGAAGGAATTCACCTTTACACTTCAAGTATCATAGAAAAAGATTTGCTCAATTGGATACCAAAATAGTCAGAAGCTGTTTCAATAATGACTTGCCCTAAACAAACATCCTGAATAATGTTGCTGATGACCAGTGCAATGCACACTGATCTTCATCCATTGTAGAGTACGGACACACATTCTTTGTATTTACATTCGCAAGTCAAGGGCCATGAGACTGAATGGTTGTAAAACAAAGGGGTCAATTGTCCTATTTACCAGATGATAGCCTGATAACAGGGCAGTTTACACATTTCTCTCCTACCTCACTGGGATCTTCTCATACAAACTGTATTTTACCCTCCAAGTTAGTGTAGATTTGATCTCATTAGACTATTGCATAACCCACTGTGTGTCTATGATATAACTTAGATAAAGTTCCACTTTGTTTGGGTTAAACGAACGTCTTCAGATGTTCAATTTGCATCCGGGAGAGAAATTACTCACAAAGAAGTGGAAACTATGAAAGTTTTCATATTTGAGTCAAGTTCCTCTAAGAATACAAAATGTCACCTTAATCAACTGTCTATGGCTGGCTGCCGTATTAGATACACACACAAGAAAAGCGCCTGCTGTGGAGTCAATATAAGTTGAGTGCACAAAAACCTTCAGTAAATTGTTTTCTAGGTTGTAATGCTACGTTTTAAATAGACAATTAGAGGCATGCAATAGAGAATAGTATTACTGGATTATTTAAAATGTTGCAATTCACATCCAAAATCTAACAAATGCAAAGAGTATTATTAATTTGCATGACATGCTTGTGTAGTAACTAATTATATATTATTATTTTGAAGACAATCTAATTATTAGAAGGAGGTGTTGTATGCCAGAGATAAGGTTTTTATCACAGTGTTACATGTTTCTCCAGACAAAATAAACCTGAGAAACATACAACTCTCATTAAATGATCACCATTACATATGCAGAGTGGACATTATGACAGACAAAAGATTTCCTTTATATGTAAAATCTGAGTTCTCATTAACATGGAGCTGTTTCCTCCAGATCCCCCATTGGCCAACCAAACTTGATTGTGGGCGGAGACTAGACAGAGAAGACATCTTATAGTTCCAGAGAGACTCAGCCAGAGAGACTACAGAGAGAGACTCAACCAGAGACAGCAGTTCCCAGAGAGAGGATCAACCAGAAAGAGCAGTGACCAGAGAGAAACAAGCTTCTAGAGACTAGATCCAAGACAGAATCCAGAGAGACTAGACAGAGAACAAAGAGAGACCAGAGTTATGGAGACACATCACTGTGACACCTGTGGGAAGAGCCTTTCCTCATCCAGTAGCCTCAAGAACCACATGATGATCCACACTGGAGAGAAGCCCTACAGCTGTGACCTCTGTGGTAAAACCTTTAGCCAGGCTGGCAACTTAAGAGGTCACCGCAGGATACACTCTAGAGAGAAACCCTACAGCTGTGACATCTGTGGTACAACTTTTAGCCTGGCTAGTACTCTCAACGTTCACCGCAGGATCCACACTGAAGAGAAGCCCTACAGCTGTGACCTCTGTCGTAAAACCTTTAGCCAGGCTGGCAACTTAAGAGGTCACCGCAGGATCCACTCTAAAGAGAAACCCTACAGCTGTGACGTCTGTGGTAAAGCCTTTAGCCTAGCTAGTACTCTCAACGTTCACCATAGGATCCACACTGAAGAGAAGCCCTACAGCTGTGACCTCTGTGGTAAAACCTTTAGCCAGGCTGGCAACTTAAGCGGTCACCGCAGAAAGCCCTACGCTGTGACCTCTGTGGTAAAACCTTTAGCCAGGCTGGCAACTTAAGAGGTCACCGCAGGATCCACACTGGGGAGAAGCCCTACAGCTGTGACCTCTGTGGTAAAACCTTTACACGGGTTGACAGTTTCAGAGATCACTGCAGGATCCATACTGGGGAGAAAACCCTACAGCTGTGACCTCTGTGGTAAAACCTTTCGCCTGGCTAATACTCTCAAAGTGCATCGCAGGATCCACACTGGAGAAAAGCCTTACATCTGTGACCTCTGTGGTAAAACCTTTAGCGATGCTGGTACTCTCAACATTCACCGCAGGATCCACACGGTAGAAAAGCCCTACAGCTGTGACATCTGTGGTAAAACCTTTGCACGGGTTGACAGTTTCAGAGATCACTGCAGGATCCACACAGGAGAGAATCCCTACAGCTGCCCACACTGTGACTATTCATGTAAAAAAAATGGCAATCTGAAGAGTCACCTGAGTGTCCACAATAGAAAAAACACAAAGCAGTGATGTTTGGGGCCAAGCTGTCCCAGCAGTCACCACCTGAGAGAACTTCTGTATGACCCACAGCTGGAAGAACTACTGGCCTACACCTACTGGGACAGCACATGCAGTAACACCAGATCTACAGTCCAACATGACTGCACATAAAAAGGAAACAATAGGAAGCTGTGTCAGACTGGGTAAAAACCTGGTCAACTCTGATTAACACCTTTCTGTTCTGAAGCAATTGAAGATGACATGGTATTGTAAATATAGGAGGTGGTGAGGGGCATGTGGGTTGTTCCAATTGTACCATGAAAATGTATTATAATTGCCTGTGATAGTAGACATGGTGGTTCTGATGTAGAGGGTTACTCATTCTCTCACCAAGGGATCATTTGCTATGTTTTTTCAGACGATACAGAATATATTTCAGACAATACTGACTGATTATGTTGAATCTGTCTATATTCACTCGGACTATATTGAAGTCCTGTTGTCCACTAGTTGTTGATTTGGATAAAAGTGTCTGCTAAATGAATATTCAACGCCATATGTCGATACTTCATTATCACTTGGTATCAGTCTTTTAGCTTTGTTGGTAAATGTAAAGCCTTTTGTAAAACTGATTTGAAAAGTGATACACAAATAAAGTTGTCTGAAATACCTTTTCCATCTTGGTTGATTTGTTTTGTGACAGTTCACCTAAATTGGGTGAAGTGTGTTTCCAAACTACTTGTGAACATAGTACAGAAGTTACTGACAAATTGTATTTCTCTGCTTTTTTGACATGTTGACATGTTTACAGAAGTATGTTATTCTCACCATTGTGCATTGTGCTCATGAGTATGTATCATATTCAGGATTGTAATATTAATTCAAAACCTATCTCAACAAACTTGTTTCTTAAGTTTAATACTGTGCTTTATCGCTTTGTACGTTTACGTTACAATAGTGGATAGGATCCTGACATTGGAAGACTAAAACAGGTAGTTTTTATTCCAAATAACACACCATTTAGGCTTACGGGCTTGGCTTATGGGCTTGTGGTTTTATGCTATGGCTTGGCTTATGGGCTGGTTTATGGGTTGGCTTATGGGTTTGAAGATGTGAAGGAATTCACCTTTACACTTCAAGTATCATAGAAAAAGATTTGCTCAATTGGATACCAAAATAGTCAGAAGCTGTTTCAATAATTACTTGCCCTAAACAAACATCCTGAATAATGTTGCTGATGACCAGTGCAATGCACACTGATCTTCATCCATTGTAGAGTACGGACACACATTCTTTGTATTTACATTCGCAAGTCAAGGGCCATGAGACTGAATGGTTGTAAAACAAAGGGGTCAATTGTCCTATTTACCAGATGATAGCCTGATAACAGGGCAGTTTACAAATTTCTCTCCTACCTCACTGGGATCTTCTCATACAAACTGTATTTTACCCTCCAAGTTAGTGTAGATTTGATCTCATTAGACTATTGCATAACCCACTGTGTGTCTATGATATAACTTAGATAAAGTCCCACTTTGTTTGGGTTAAACGAACGTCTTCAGATGTTCAATTTGCATCCGGGAGAGAAATTACTCACAAAGAAGTGGAAACTATGAAAGTTTTCATATTTGAGTCAAGTTCCTCTAAGAATACAAAATGTCACCTTAATCAACTGTCTATGGCTGGCTGCCGTATTAGATACACACACAAGAACAGCGCCTGCTGTGGAGTCAATATAAGTTGAGTGCACAAAAACCTTCAGTAAATTGTTTTCTAGGTTGTAATGTTACGTTTTAAATAGACAATTAGAGGCATGCAATAGAGAATAGTATTACTGGATTATTTAAAATGTTGTAATTCACATCCAAAATCTAACAAATGCAAAGAGTATTATTAATTTGCATGACATGCTTGTGTAGTAACTAATTCTATATTATTATTTTGAATACAATCTAATTATTAGAAGGAGGTGTTGTATGCCAGAGATAAGGTTTTTATCACAGTGTTACATGTTTCTCCAGACAAAATAAACATGAGAAACATACAACTCTCATTAAATGATCACCATTACATATGCAGAGTGGACATTATGACAGACAAAAGATTTCCTTTATATGTAAAATCTGAGTTCTCATTAACATGGAGCTGTTTCCTCCAGATCCCCCATTGGCCAACCAAACTTGATTGTGGGCGGAGACTAGACAGAGAAGACATCTTATAGTTCCAGAGAGACTCAGCCAGAGAGACTACAGAGAGAGACTCAACCAGAGACAGCAGTTCCCAGAGAGAGGATCAACCAGAAAGAGCAGTGACCAGAGAGAAACAAGCTTCTAGAGACTAGATCCAAGACAGAATCCAGAGAGACTAGACAGAGAACAAAGAGAGACCAGAGTTATGGAGACACATCACTGTGACACCTGTGGGAAGAGCCTTTCCTCATCCAGTAGCCTCAAGAACCACATGATGATCCACACTGGAGAGAAGCCCTACAGCTGTGACCTCTGTGGTAAAACCTTTAGCCAGGCTGGCAACTTAAGAGGTCACCGCAGGATACACTCTAGAGAGAAACCCTACAGCTGTGACATCTGTGGTAAAACTTTTAGCCTGGCTAGTACTCTCAACGTTCACCGCAGGATCCACACTGAAGAGAAGCCCTACAGCTGTGACCTCTGTCGTAAAACCTTTAGCCAGGCTGGCAACTTAAGAGGTCACCGCAGGATCCACTCTAAAGAGAAACCCTACAGCTGTGACGTCTGTGGTAAAGCCTTTAGCCTAGCTAGTACTCTCAACGTTCACCATAGGATCCACACTGAAGAGAAGCCCTACAGCTGTGACCTCTGTGGTAAAACCTTTAGCCAGGCTGGCAACTTAAGAGGTCACCGCAGGATTCACTCTAGAGAGAAACCCTACAGCTGTGATGTCTGTGGTAAAACCTTTAGCCAGGCTGGTACTCTCAACATTCACCGCAGGATCCACACTGGGGGAAAGCCCTACAGCTGTGACCTCTGTGGTAAAACCTTTAGCCAGGCTGGCAACTTAAGAGGTCACCGCAGGATCCACACTGGGGAGAAGCCCTACAGCTGTGACCTCTGTGGTAAAACCTTTACACGGGTTGACAGTTTCAGAGATCACTGCAGGATCCATACTGGGGAGAAACCCTACAGCTGTGACCTCTGTGGTAAAACCTTTCGCCTGGCTAATACTCTCAAAGTGCATCGCAGGATCCACACTGGAGAAAAGCCTTACATCTGTGACCTCTGTGGTAAAACCTTTAGCGATGCTGGTACTCTCAACATTCACCGCAGGATCCACACGGGAGAAAAGCCCTACAGCTGTGACATCTGTGGTAAAACCTTTGCACGGGTTGACAGTTTCAGAGATCACTGCAGGATCCACACAGGAGAGAAGCCCTACAGCTGCCCACACTGTGACTATTCATGTAAAAAAAATGGCAATCTGAAGAGTCACCTGAGTGTCCACAATAGAAAAAACACAAAGCAGTGATGTTTGGGGCCAAGCTGTCCCAGCAGTCACCACCTGAGAGAACTTCTGTATGACCCACAGCTGGAAGAACTACTGGCCTACACCTACTGGGACAGCACATGCAGTAACACCAGATCTACAGTCCAACATGACTGCACATAAAAAGGAAACAATAGGAAGCTGTGTCA
>CM042869.1:7361567-7484085 GCA_023658055.1 Thaleichthys pacificus
TCATAGCTGCATCCATGTTAGCACGTTACGTTTGATGTGATAATTTCATACACAAGGCATACACACAGGTTCGAAGACTCGTATATATATTGCACTGTAGGGGGCCTGTGTGTCTTCTGGTCAATCCTCTGGTTGTAAAACATAGCAATGAGTGTTTATTTGAGGAGGAATCCGCCATTGCTGCTTGCAGCTAGATTTTCCTGGGTTGTAAATCTGTTTTTCAAAGGAAAATCTCCACATGCAATAGAGAATATTATGACTGGATTTAGTTTATTGTAAATTTGAATGAAATTCTGATTGTTGTCGCTAATCCTATATAATTATTTTGAAGAACATCTAATTACCTATGAGGAGTTGTATGACAGAGATAAAAGTTATCACAATGTTCCATGTTTCTCCAGACAAAATAAACCTGAGAAACATACACCTCTCACCAAATGATCTCCATTAAATATTCAGAGTGGACATTATGAGAGACAAAATATTTCCTTTATATGTCAAATCTGAGTTCTCATTAACATGGAGCTGTTTCCTCCAGATCCCCCATTGGCCAACCATACTTGATCGTGGGCGGAGACTAGACAGAGAAGACATCTTATGGCTGCAGAGAGACTCAACCAGAGAGAGACTCAACCAGAGAGACTACAGCAGTTCCCAGAGAGAAACAAGCTTCTAGAGACTAGATAGGATCCAAGACAGGATCCAAAAAGACTAGACAGAGAACAAGGAGAGACCAGAGTTATGGAGACACATCACTGCGACACCTGTGGGAAAAGCTTTTCCTCATCCAGTAGCCTCAAGAAGCACATGATGATCCACACTGGAGAGAAGCCATACATCTGTGACCTCTGTGGTAAAACCTTTAGACAGGCTTACCATTTCACAGCTCACCGCAGGATCCACACTGGAGAGAAGCCCCACAGCTGTGAATGCTGTGATAAAGCCTTCTCTACCTCAGATGGGTTGAAGAAACACAGCAGGATCCACACAGGAGAGAAGCCCTACAGCTGTGACCTTTGTGGTAAAACCTTTAACCTGGCTAATACTCTCAACGTTCACCGCAGGATCCACACTGAAGAGAAGCCCTACAGATGTTACGTCTGTGGTAAAACCTTTAGCCATGCTTATACTCTTAACATTCACTGCAGGATCCACACTGGGGAAAAGCCCTACAGCTGTGACCTCTGCGGGAAAACCTTTCCACGGGTTGACAGTTTCAGAGATCACTGCAGGATCCATACTGGAGAGAAGCCCTTCAGCTGTGACCTCTGTGGGAAAACCTTTAGCCAGGCTGGTACTCTCAACATTCACCGCAGGATCCACACTGGTGAAAAGCCCCACATCTGTGAATGCTGTGATAAAGCCTTCTCTACCTCAGATGGGTTGAAGAAACACAGCAGGATCCACACAGGAGAGAAACCCTACAGCTGTGACCTCTGTGGTAAAACCTTTAGCCAGGCTAGTAATCTTAACATTCACCGCAGATCCCACACTGGGGAAAAGCCCTACACCTGTGAATGCTGTGATAAAGCCTTCTCTACCTCAGGTGCATTGAAGAATCACAGCAGAATCCACACAGGACAGAAGACCTATAGCTGCCCACACTGTGACTATTCATGTAAAAGAGATCACCATCTGAAGAGTCACTTGCGTATCCACAATAGAAAAAACCCAAAGCAGTGATGTCTGGGGTCAAGCTGTCCCAGCAGTCACCACCTGAGAGAACTTCTGTATGACCCACAGCTGGAAGAACTACTTGCGTACACCTACTGGGACAGCACATGCAGTAACACCAGATCTACAGTCCAACATGACTGCACACAAACAGGAAATAATACTCTACCCCTGTAACGATGGAGGGAAGCTGTGTCAGACTGGGTCGAAACCTGGTCAACTCTGGCTGACACCTTTCTGGTCTGAAGCAATTGAATTCAAGCACATGGAATTTTCCGTTGTAAGATTATCGTATTGTAAATATACGAGGTGTTGAGGGGCGTGTGGGTTGTTCCAAAAGCACCATGAAAATGTATTACCATTTCCTGTGATGGTAGACTTGGTTGTTCTGATGTAGAGGGTTACTGTGTATGTACTCGGACTATATTAAAGTCCTGTTGTTCTATGAACTATCTTTCTACATACACTAGTTGTCGCTTTGGATAAAAGTGACTGCTAAATGAATATTCATTGCTTCACATCGATACTTCATTATCACTTGGTTTCAGTCTTTGTTGGTAAATGTAAAGACTTTTTGTAAAACTGATTTGAAAAGTGAAAAATAAAGTGGTCTGAAATACCTTCTATATCTTGGTTGATTTGTTTTGTGACAGTTCACCTACATTGGGTGAAATGTGTCTAAACTACTTGTGAACATAGGACAGAAGTTACTGACAAACTGTTTTTCACTGCATTTTTGACATGTTTACAGAAGTATGGTATTCTCAGTATTGGATGTGCATTGTGCTCATGAGTAATGTGATTTTCGGGATTGTAATAATAATAATTCAAATCGTATCTCAATACTGAATATTGTGCTTTATCGCTTTGTACATTTACGTTACAATAGTGGATATGATCTTAACATTAGAAGGCCAAACTTTTTTTTTAATGAACAATAACACACCATTTATGCTTACTTAGATGGGCTTGTAGATGTCAATTAATTCACCTATACACAAGTATCATTGAAATGATTTGCTCGGTTGGATACCAAAATAGTCAGAAGCTAATTCAATAATAACTTGTCCTAAACAAACATGAACATTTGTACTGATGACCTGTCCAATGCACACTGATCTTCATCCATTGTAGAGTATGGACACACATTCTCTGTATTTACATTCGCACGTCAAGGGTCATGACACTGAATTTGTGTGTAAAACAAAGGGGTTAATTGTCCTATTTACCAGATGATAGCCTGATAACGGCAGTTTACACATTTCTCCTACCTCACTGGAATCTTCTCATTAAAACTGTATTTACCCTCCAAGTTAGTTTAGATTTGATCGCATTAGACTATTGCATAACATGCTATATGTGTGTCTATCATATAAACTTAGATAAAGTTCCTCTTTGTTTGGGTTAAATGAATGTCTTCAGATGTGCAATTTGCATCCGGGATAGAAGTTACTCACAAAGAAGTGGAAACTATGAAAGTTTTCATATTAGTTCCTCTAAGGATACAATGTTTCTCCTTATTCAACTGTCTATTACTGGCTGCCATCTTTTGTGTGTGGAAACAAAGAAGACTGGAACAGAGATGTGTTAAACACCAACTTTATGGAAGAGTTCTGGGTACATTGGGAGTTTTTTGGAGTTATCATCAAAAAGGGCAATACTGCCTCAATTAACAGGGAGAGGGAGATGGCTAAGCAAAACTTCCTGTCCGGTTAAGTGCATAAGTCGTAGGCCTAGCCGAGGCATCTAGGCTAATAGACAAAAACAGACAACTGCAATGCTGGTCATTAGCCAAATTGGATGTGGACCAAGTGAGGTCTGTCTTCTCAACAGGAGCCGTCTCAACAGCCAAAAAATAACTTGACAGCAAGTAAAAACTGTATTTGGACAAAAACACTGCAGAACATCTTTGTTTGGATGTAATAAGGCAACTCTCAACTCCACCCTTTGCAGGGCTCTCAAGTTTATCACAAGTTTGCTGGTGATGTTTCTGATTGGCTGGCTTATAACTGTGTAACTCGAGACAACTATCAACTCGGCATAAATCTGCACCTTGTCCATAAATTGTATATAGTGGGACAAATGATCCCTTCTCAGCGAGTGAAATTGTTGAAATGCGTGAGAGCCAGGGATTAGTTTGTCTGATTTGAAGAGGGGCTTGTTTGATTGTGGGTTTATCTGCATTGCCTTAACAATGTCATCATTTAGTAGATGCTTCAATCCAAAGCCATTTACAGGGGGGATTTGAACTTACAACCTCTTGATGTGCTGTCAAATGCTCTGCTACATCAAACTATTGTGAATAGTTACTAAAATTACTCTCCCATATCTTTCCAATAACGTTATATATATTACTTCTAAATAAGAAATGTAACAATCAAGAAGATATGGAATTCAAACAGTGATGCCAACTGTGTTCTTTAACAATTTACTGCATTTATATGGGAAGGACCACAAAAATATTTCCAAGCAGGATAGATTCCAAATGGAGAATGAATAGGAGGGTTTCGGTTGCTCCTCAGGATAAAAAGGCAAAATGTGTGCTCTTGCATCAGTTCATTTAATGCTGAAGATCCTTCCGCTCACATAAAAAAATGACATAACAACATTAACTTAACTGATGAGGGACTGAGACTGAAAATGATATAATTTACAAACTACAGCAATATTACAAACTCAGCAAACACATCTCAGAAGCATACCAAATACGATGCAAGAGCAGAGTACATTTAGCTGATCGGCAGCCTCCAGGGAGGCTGCCGATCAGACTTTAGAAGGCCGGCCCAGACCAGACCCAACAGGACCAATGTGTCAGAGCATAGCAGCGCCAGTTCAACTGAGGGGCTGGCAGGAGGGCTCTGACCCAGTGTCCACACCACCCTCCCTCCCCCGGTCCTGCTCCTGGGGGGAGCCCGTGGCCGAGCCCTGGGCCGCCTCCTTCTTGTCCAGTTCCTGTTGAGTTTGAATCTTCCGAATGAGCTCCTTAATCTCCTCAGGCTTGGTCTTCATCCGTTGCTGTGGGAACCACTCCGACAGGTTGAAGGGGAGATGAAGTGGATTCTGCGTGGTAACAACACTAAAAAAGGGTTATCGTAAGTTCATTGATACATTAAAGATGATTGTGGTTGTTGCGAACCCTGTGGCTCTAGCAGTCTAGGGTAGATAGTACAGAGACCCGTAACATTTAACTCATGCAAACCAGTGCAGTCAGTGTAAGGCGCCCAGCGAGAACAATCGACACAGACCAACCAAAGCTACCGTCAAACATCAATGTTAAATATAAACACACGGTAAAGGGGTTAGGGAAAAGGGGCTGAGCTGGACCCAAGAAATGAAAGGATATAACCAAAACACCCCTAACTGAACTTGCCTGCCTCAAGTTCTCTGAGGCTGACTACTAACTCAAAAATACAGGGGGCGGTCCACTCAGTTCTAACTAGTGTGCTTAGACAACGTTTTACCTACGGGTTGTGTATGCCCAAGGGCGACTTGCTAAGAACCCCCTTTTCCCAGGGACATAGGGTTAAACAACACACACGCATAACAGGGACATAAACAGCCAACAGAAAACAACTGACTAGGTGACAGAAGACAAAACCCCACAGCAGAAAAAGGTGTATGCTGAACTAAATGGGGGATGCGTGTAAGAAATGTTTGTATGCGTGTAAATGCAGTGGAAAACAGAAAGAGTTCTCCTGGAGATCCAATTTACTGGGTTCAATTGGATCGCCAGAAGTGAGATCATGGGTTTACAGAGGTGGGACAATATGTTTTAGAGAGAGTGAGACAATGGCTGTGTCTACTACCGCGCACTTGTGCACTTCGAGCACTGACTTTCAGTGCTTAGACTTAGTCTGGTCCTAACCAGACTCTCGTACATTTCATTTGTACAGAGTCTGGCCTCGCTCCATTGACAAGCGTTGACTTCCTTGTAGGCGGGTACTCTGTTGAAGTTTAAAACTATTGGATCTGCCCAGAGCCACTCTGATCTGCCATAACCAATCGCTAGCGTTCGCCTTAGCCAATTCCTTCACCACTACTGTAACAGAGCTAGCTGCCGTAGCTGAAAAATCTAACTTTTCCCAAACCCTGTGGGGAGGAGGGCCACAACATCATGGCCACCAACAAAACTCAGCAAAACTTGTTCTTGCTCCGGCTTTAGCTGTTGGATATTCGGCAGCGTTGCCACAACTGACCGAATGGCTTTCCTCGCATCTTTCTCCGCCGCCATTACGGAACTACAACACAAACTAGCACACGACACCAACGTCATCGTTCTCAGCCTCTGTTCGCTTATTGGACAGGTAGAAAATCAACCTGCAGAATCTGACTTACGGACCTCATGGCCAGACCTATGTACAGAAGCAAATACATTTGAGCGGAAGTACGTAGGACGGCAGAGCCAGGCTAGCTTACACTCACAAAACCAGCAGAATTCAGGGCACTGAAAGTACCCGGATGACGCACTGCAAACGGTCAAAAAATGCAGTGTACAACGATGGACACTACTCGCCCTAAACGGGCGCCATATTGGCTACGTAGCGGAAGAGGAGGAGCCCTTTCGGCAGCTTTTCATTTCTAAAATAATGGCGGACGAAATGACTCGCGAGCAGATTTGAGTCCGTCACTTCCGCCTTAGATTCGCGGGTGTCACAATCAGATTTGCGTCCGTCACTTCTGCCAAGTGGTTAAAGTAAGTGTTCCATTTGAGACAGCACTACTCAGCGACGGAGTGCACTACAGATGTAAGTGCACTGTATTGCAGTGTACTTAGTAAAGTGCGCGGTAGTAGACACAGACAGAGAGTCAGAGTGGTGCAAATGGTCAGCCATTAGAGAAATGCAGGATGGGTAGGGTAATATTTCAGATTATGAGTGGTGTGTGTCTCAAGGTACGTAGTCCTCTTTTATGAACTTTTATTTTATCTTTTTTTTTTAACTTTTATTGCCACTCTCGTGAGCAGCATAAAGATAGTGTTGCTGGAACACAATAGGTGCGTTTGACATTACCTGACTTCATGCAGCGCTGCAGCCGGCTGCAGGCGGCTGACTTGAAACAGTGAATTCTGGTTAGACTTTTTGTCCGACTTGAGACGGCGTGGAGGCCATAGACATGTATATATGTCTATGGTGGAGGCTAGGTCACTGTGACGTGGTCATCAAAGTACCGTGAGATCGATTCGAGAACTGCCGGCACATTTTCTCAAGAGCAACTGCCATAGAGTTAATAGAGCAATGCCTTAGCGTGTAAGCTAAGGCATTGCAGTTGCAGAATCTATGGGCAGAATGGGGTACAAGTCCGATAAGAATCAGACACATGATGCAAACTTAATGGAAATGTATTCTGTCACTGTATAGTATTCCTTTCACTTGTTTTTTTAGAAATAGGCTATAGGGCTAAATATAGGGCTATTCTAGATGGAACTCATCACATATGTTGCTTTTTTTCTTCGTGATATGAGTATGATTTCCAACGCATTGTATCGGATGAAATAAACTGTTAACATGAACAGCTCCGTCGTTGTTCTCGCCAGGCAAAGAAAGCTTAATAGTTATTTTGGTAACCGAAATCTCCCATAATGCAGACTTACCATAGCTTACTGTCAACTTTATATTCAAACGAAATGCCACGAAATTCACACTGCCTTCAATTTCACATCAGTGTCGAAATGTGACCTGTGTTTTATATGTTCAACCTAGAAAACCAAACGTCTATTAATGGATATAACGTGATCTAACAAGACGTGTTGTAATAAATAAAAGCTCGAGAAGTGTGTCTAAAATATATTTTATTGAACGTCTTTGCTCCAGATAGACATGTCAACAATCTATGCTCACGCTTAACATAATATAATATTTGCCATCAAAAATCTGTTTATCTGTTTTAAAATAACGGGAATAAACTATATTAACCACATTTAATGTATGTGTGACAACCATTTGCTAAACTTGCTAGAACAGGCCAACTCAAGCCATTTCTCCCTGTGCTCATTCAATATAAGTCTATGGCTCATTCAGCTCCATGTAAATCGGCTATCGGCCAATGTGAACTTTTGTGCTCGTGCCCTGTTAGTATCCGCGAGCACATTTGCAGGCAACTTTTATTGACGTAAGCAAATAAATGGGGTGCTAGTTTACCCATTTCGGATTGGTTTAACTTAGCAAAAATCGGGAAAAATTATTCTATGAAAAAGCTAGTAGTATGAGCCAGGTTCGACAATCGAACAAAAATTATTGGGGGAGATAGTTTTGTAAATGTTGACTGGAGTTAATAGAATAAAAACGACCAGAAGAGTCGGAAACCTAACCGTAAATGCAATACCACCTACATCCACCGGGGCCGTTGCTTCAAGCCGAGGGGCGAGGGGGGGGGGGGGGCTTGGGTGGGGGCTTGGCAACTGCACGGGTTCAAATGACGACACAGCTATTTAATGATTGGCCAGACTCACACACGACAACTTTGACGCTTGTTTTGTAATTATTCTGACACCTTCAGTTTCGCCAACGCTCAAATCCGGACCAACCAGTTTAATTGAATTAAAATTGTGTTGAAGAAAGGGTATTAGTCCGCCTCTTCACTAACGGAAAGACTAAGTTTAATTATAAATAAAGTAAAGTAAGCAAACAGCGCTTGATCGGCCATGACTGACGTCAACGCAGTAAACCACGAGAAGCTGGAATGTCCGACTTTACAGAGCCGTTTTCAACTCCTCTCCGACTGCAAGCGGCTACTCTCGCCGGTCGTTTCATGCAGCCGTAGACCATGTCGAACGCACCTAATGACACTTATTGAGGGACTTGTTGCAATTGTTGGTTAGTTGTAACTGATGTAACTTCTTGTACTTGTGACACCCAAGATGTGTGATCACATTTTTGAGGTTTTGTTAGTTTTATTTTGAGCAATGTTTTGAAATATGGGTCATAGAGGCCAATTATAAGGAAAAAGACGGAACATTTCAGTGTTGTTGCCAGTAGGAACTAATGTGGCGCTGTGTTTTCAACGGGGACTCTATTGGCAGGCGGGTGTCGGTGCTTCCTCAATATGTTGAGCGGTGCGAAAGCAATAAGAAGCATCTCTCGCCTGGTCTCAATTATTTTCCTGTTTTTCAGGTTTGAACTTTAAATAAATCGATAACATATTGTTTAGCATGTATATTAAATGTTACAGTTATATGGCGAGAGGAATTTGTATGTGTAATATGTATTATCTGAAATCGTTTGTTTGTATTGCATGCGGCCGAATATGGCGCGACATATCGTGGTTCATAAAACAATATATATATCTGAATTGCCATCTTAGTTTACACGAATACAGAATTTACTGTGGCAGGAAGGTGCATACAATAGACATATACGGATCTTAATATAACAAAGTAGATTGTATAAATACATTTCTCTTTCACCAACTCTCTCCAACTCAACTCTCTGGAGGAGGGGATCCCTCACTGAATTGCTCCTCCCTAGGTTTCTTCAATTTGTTCTCCTCTTGAGTTTTTCTGGGAGTTTTTCCTTGTCTTCCTTGAGGGTTTAGGTTGGTTGAGGGGCAGAGAGACAGAGCGAGAGAGACAGAGAGAGAGAGTGACGCAAATGGTCAGCCATTAGAAAAATGCCAGATGGCAAAGTTTATTGTTAATTTGCATGAAATGCTTATAGTGTAGTAACTAATCCTATATTATTATTTTGAAGAAAATGAATATACTATAAAGAGTTGTATGTCAGAGCTTACATTTTTATTACAGTGTTGCATGTTTCTCCAGACAAAATAAACCTGAGTAACATACACCTCTCACCAAATGATCACTATTACATATGCAGAGTGGACATTATGATAGACAAAATATTTCCTTTTATATGTAAAATCTGAGTTCTCATTAACTTGGAGCTTTTTCCTCCAGATCCCCCATTGGCCAACAATACTTGATCGTGGGTGGAGACTAGACAGAGAAGACATCTTATGGCTCCAAAGAGACTCAACCAGAGAGACTACAGAGAGAGAGAGAGACTCAACCAGAGACAGCAGCTCCCTAGAGAGAAACAAGCTTCTGAAGACTAGATCCAAGACAGGATCCAGAGAGACCAGAGTTATGGAGACACATCACTGTGACTCTTGTGGGAAGAGCCTTTCCTCATCCAATTCTCTCAAGAACCACATAATGATCCACACTGGAGAGAAGCCCTACAGCTGTGACCTCTGTGATAAAACCTTTAGCCGGGCTGGTACTCTCAAACTTCACCACAGGATCCACACTGGAGAGAAGCCATACAGCTGTGACCTCTGTGGTAAAACCTTTAACCAGGCTGGCCATTTCAGAGCTCACCACAGGATCCACACTGGAGAGAAGCCCTACAGCTGTGACCTCTGTGGTAAAACCTTTAGCCTGGCTAGTACTCTAAACATTCACCGTAGGATCCACACTGAAGGGAAGCCCTTCAGCTGTGACCTCTGTGGTAAAACCTTTCACCTGGCTGGTACTCTCAACGTTCACAGTAGGATCCACACTGAAGAGAAGCCCTTCAGCTGTGACCTCTGTGGTAAAACCTTTAGCCAGGCTTGCAGCTTAAGAGGTCACCGCAGGATCCACACTAGAGAGAAGCCCTACAGCTGTGACCTCTGTGGTAAAACCTTTAGCCTGGCTAGTACTCTCAACGTTCACCGCAGGATCCACACTGGAGAGAAGCCCTACAGCTGTGACCTCTGTGGTAAAACCTATAACCAGGCTGGCCATTTAACGGTTCACCACAGGATCCACACTGAAGAGAAGCCTTACAGCTGTTACCTCTGTGGTAAAACCTTTGGACGACTTGAAAGTTTCAGAGCTCACAGCTGGATCCATACTGGGGAGAAGCCCTACAGCTGTGACCTCTGTGGTAAAACCTTTACACGGGTTGACAGTTTAAGAGATCACTGCAGGATCCATACTGGGGAGAAACCCTACAGCTGTGACCTCTGTGGTAAAACCTTTAGTAGCGCTTCTATTTTCAGAGTGCACAGCAGGACCCACACTGGGGAAAAGCCCCACAGCTGTGAATGCTGTGATAAAGTCTTCTCTACCTCAGGTGGTTTGAAGAGACACAGTAGGATCCACACAGGAAAGAAGCCCTAAAGCTGCCCACACTGACTACTCTGGTAAAACAAATGGCAATCTGAAGAGTCACCTGCGTATCCACAATAGAAAAAACCCAAAGCAGTGATGTCTGGGGCCAAGCTGTCCCAGCAGTCACCACCTGAGAGAACTTCTGTATGACCCACAGCAGGAAGAACTACTGGCCTACTGGGACAGCACATGCAGTAACGCACCATGAACATTTATTATCATGTGATCCTGTGATAGTAGACTTGGTGGTTCTGATGTAGAGGGTTACTGTGTCTCTCACCAAGTGATCATTTGCTATGGTTTTTCAGAATATACTGACTATATTTCAGACAATACTGACTGATTATGTTGAATCTGTCTATATGTACTCGGACTATATTGAAGTCCTGTTGTTCTATGAACCTTCTTTCTACATACACTAGTTGTCGCTTTGGATAAAAGTGCCTGCTAAAATGAATATTCATTGCTTCACATCGATACTTCATTATCACTTGCTTTCAGTCTTAGTTGGTAAATGTAAAGCCTTTTGTCAATCTGATTTGAAAAGTGAAAAATAAAGTGATCTGAAATACCTTCTATATGTTGGTTGATTTGTTTTGTAACAGTTCACCTACATTGGGTGAAGTGTGTTTCCAAACTACTTGTCCATTGTGCTCATGAGTGTGTAATATTTGTGATTGTAATAATAATTCAAATCGTATCTCAACAAACTTGTTTCTTAAGTTTAATACTTTATCGCTTTGTACATTTACGTTACAATAGTGGATATGATCCTTACATTGAAAGGCCAAAAAAGGTTGTTTTCATTAACAATAACACACCATTTAGGCTTACGTAGATGGGCTTGTAAAAGTGAAGGAATTCACCTATACACTTCAAGTATCATAGAAAACGATTTGCTCGATTGGATACCAAAATAGTATGAAGCTATTTCAATAATTACTTGTCCTAAACAAACATCCTGAATAATGTTGCTGATGACCAGTCCAATGCACAGTCAAGGGTCATGAGACTGAATGGTTGTACAACAAAGGGAGTCAATTGTCCTATTTACCAGATGATAGCTTGATAACAGGGCAGTTTACACATTTCTCTCCTCCTTCACTGGCATCTTCTCATACAAACTGTATTTTACCTTACAAGTTAGTTTAGATTTGATCTCATTAGACTATTGCATAACCTGCTGTGTGTCTATGATATAAACTTAGATAAAGTTTCACTTCTTTGGGTTAAATGAATGTGCAATTTGCATCTGGGAGAGAAGTTACTCACAAAGAAGAGGAAACAATGAAAGTTTTCATATTCAAGTCAAGTTCCTCTAAGAATACACTATTTCTCCTTATTCAACTGTCTAAGACTGGCTGCCATCTTGTGTTTGTGGAGACAAAGAATACTGTGGAACAGAGATGTTTTAAACACCAAATTTATGGAAGAGTTCTGGGTACATAGAGGTCGGCGCCGCCGGTGCTGCATGAAGTCGAACACACCTTTTGTATGGGAAACCTCTGTGGTAAAACCTTTGGACGACTTGAAAGTTTCAGAGCTCACAGCTGGATCCATACTGGGGAGAAGCCCTACAGCTGTGACCTCTGTGGTAAAACCTTTACACGAGTTGACAGTTTAAGAGATCACTGCAGGATCCATACTGGGGAGAAACCCTACAGCTGTGACCTCTGTGGTAAAACCTTTAGTAGCGCTTCTATTTTCAGAGTGCACTGCAGGACCCACACTGGGGAAAAGCCCCACAGCTGTGAATGCTGTGATAAAGTCTTCTCTACCTCAGGTGGTTTGAAGAGACACAGTAGAATCCACACAGGAAAGAAGCCCTACAGCTGCCCACACTGTGACTACTCTGGTAAAACAAATGGCAATCTGAAGAGTCACCTGCGTATCCACAATAGAAAAAACCCAAAGCAGGGATGTCTGGAGC
Organism: Thaleichthys pacificus; assembly: GCA_023658055.1. Taxonomy (NCBI): domain Eukaryota; kingdom Metazoa; phylum Chordata; class Actinopteri; order Osmeriformes; family Osmeridae; genus Thaleichthys; species Thaleichthys pacificus. Next base: position 7,374,266 of record CM042869.1, read on the forward strand.
TAAGCTGTCCCAGCAGTCACCACCTGAGAGAACTTCTGTATGACCCACAGCAGGAAGAACTACTGGCCTACTGGGACAGCACATGCAGTAACGCACCATGAAAATTATCATGTGATCCTGTGATAGTAGACTTGGTGGTTCTGATGTAGAGGGTTACTGTGTCTCTCACCAAGTGATCATTTACTATGGTTTTTCAGAATATACTGACTATATTTTATTATTAGTATTTCAGACAATACTGACTGATTATGTTGAATTTGTCTATATGTACTCGGACTATATTGAAGTCCTGTCGTTCTATGAACCTTCTTTCTACATACACTAGTTGTCGCTTTGGATAAAAGTGCCTGCTTAATGAATATTCATTGCTTCACATAGATACGACATCATGGGTGTCAAACATATGGCCCGCGGACCGGATCCGGCCCGCCAGGTGGTCCAGCTCGGCCCGTCTGATGTCTTTGCTAAGTTTGAAAATTACAGAAAGACATGAATTTTATTTCTATAAAAGTAACTGCTATTCCGAATCCGAATGTCTCTTAAAAAGTCAAATGTTAATTAACTCAATAGATAGTAATTATATCACAATAACGTGTATATCAATGCACTCCCACCTTGAAACATGAGTGAGTATGACAATATTAACTGCTCTAGTATTTTTCAAATGCCATAGAATATTGTAGAACACAACACATTCAATTAAATGACTATAGCTACATAGTGATGTACATAGTAACAACATAGTTAAAGACGATAGCTAAGGTAGCTAGATTTAAACATACAACATAATAAAGACAGAAAAAAGAGATAGACGGATAGACAAAAATATTAATTCTACATGAATGTGTGTGTACTCTTTAGGATCGTTTGAGGAGAAATACGTGGAACTGAGCTGTCTTGGCCAAGGTGGCTTTGGCTCAGTCTACGCTGGACTCCGTATAGATGACAACCTGCCTGTAAGAATGACATAACACACACATACAAAAATATACACACACACAGCAGTATATCATTTTTTGAAATCAACATGTTCTATTTCCCCCCACCCATCTCTTTTGATAGGTGGCAGTCAAGCATGTTCCCATTGATAAGGTGATAAATACACCTGTGGTGAGTGGACCAATCCCCCTTTTAGCCCTACTAACCTACTCAGAATTCATATATTCCATTTTAGATTCTCATTCTGGTGTCATCCAAAACCACTGTCTTCCAACAGGTAACATCCCTATTGCAGCATGAACTCTACCTGGTTGTTGTGTTCTCTGTGTTTTAGACCCTGGGGGGGAAGCTCCGCCAGCTCCCCCTGGAGGTGGTGCTCCTACTGATTGTAGGACAGGGTGGGGCGGACATGGCTGAGAAGGCCAGGGATGAGGAGGTGAGGGGTGAGGCCAGGTTTGGAGGTGGAGGAGACGGTCAGGCAGCAGTGGAGCTGCTGGACTGGTATGAGCTCGACCAAGAGCTCATTATAGTTCTGGAGAGGCCTGTACCCGCCGTGGAACTGTTTGACTATATCCAGGACAGAGGAGGATATCTCCCAGAGGATCAGGCCAAGGTGAGTGTGTGCAGACAAGTTTGTCACGGCCATCAACCTCCAAAGAGCTATTTGTGAAAGTCAACATTCATCACCATTTGCCCTCCCTCTCCCAACTGTCCTTCATCTTTCTCTCTGTCTCTTTCTGTAGATCATTCTGAGGCAGCTGGTTGAGGCCATGGTCAATTTCCACTCTTGGGGTGTCCTCCACCGAGATATTAAGCCAGAGAACCTTCTGGTCGAGACCGGTTCTGCCGTTCCACGGATTAGGGTTCTGGACTTTGGCTGTGGCTGCATTATTCAAGAAGCACCCTACACCGAGTTCCTTGGTACGTTCCCTACTCTTGTATTTTCTCTCCCCCCCTTGAGTGGAAATAAAGAATGGACTCAGTTGCAATTGCACCCAATAACATGCGTACACACACGTCCATGTGCAGTTTAACTAAGGTTGTTTTGTGTGTGTGTGTCAGGGACCAAAATGTACATCCCTCCTGAATGGTACCTCCATGGTTCCTACCAGGCAGTTCCATCCGCTGTCTGGCAGCTGGGGGTGCTGTTATATAACATGCTGTCTGGGATATTCCCCTTTCGCACACCCGACCACGTCCTTTATTGTGATCCTATCCCTATCATGGATGGGTTTTCCAGCCGTAAGCCACGCATCCACACGCAGACGAGAAAAATAAACATACACACTCACACAGAGGCACACACATGCTTTCTGTCTGTATGTGAAACTGACCACAGTTTCCTCCACTTCTTTCATATTATCTGCTATCTCTCGCTCTCACTCTCTCTTTCTCTCTCTCTGCAGAATGTAAGAACCTGCTGAAATTGTGTTTGGCAAAGTGCCCCGAAGACCGGCCTACTCTCGAGGAAGTCCTTCTCCACCCGTGGCTGCATCCAGAGGAGGAGAGGAAAGCAGGGAGACAGAAAAAGAGAAAGGAAAGAAGAGATGCAGAGAGCAGCAGAGGAGGGGAGAGAAAGAGGAAGAGAGTGCTGGAAGAGAGACAGGATTCGGGGGAGTCTTCGACGGCACTGTCCCCTGAGGACGCCTCGTCTTCGTCCTCCCTCTCCCTGTCCCAGGGCAACACCAAGAGGCGTAGGGTAGATAGCAGGAGCCGAGGTGAGGTGTCCCCTAAAAACACCACTGCCACAACAATGACCTCACATGGCACACATGGAAGAGGTAAGCCACACAAACACAGACAGTCACAGCCACGCACCAGTTTAAGTTCTCCTGGTCTTCCTTGCCCTGGTGTTTTCTATCTGTCTCCGTGTGTGTGTGTTCTGGTCTTGGTTTGGTCTCTCTCTCTCCAGGCTCCCTGCACTCATGTGTCTCGTTCCAATCACCTTTTCTAGAGGTTGGTAAATAACTACTTTGGTTTTATAATCCTGTTTTGCTTTTGCCTGCTTTTGTGTCCACCCCCTACTACTGACAGTGGGATGCGGCCTAGACAAGGACCCAGAGGCGACGCAGGGCTACATGGAAAGGGAGACAGAACTTGGCAGGTCAGTGGTAAACCTCTTCAACATTGAACCTCATCAACTGAGTTTTCAGATGAAGCATTGATTCTGAGAAAGGCCGTGAGTGAGTTATGTTGTTCTCCCCAGGGCCTGTGCTGTGTCCACCATCCCAGAAATGAGTGATACAGCACTGCTGCCCAGAGGACCTCTGTCTGTGCTGCCCAGAGACCCTCTGCCCGTGCTGCCCAGAGGCCTGGTGCCCGTGCTGCCCAGCACCGAGCCCTCTGCTCCTCCTGAGCCCCCAGCAGAGTCCTGGCCGACTCCAGCACCCCCAGAGCTCCCTGCACAAAAGAAGCCCTGCCTTGGTCACCACCACCGACCCCCTGAGCACCTCTGCACATCCAGACGGCCTCCAGGTCTGCCTCCAGAGCAGCCCCGGCTTTTCACCCTGCCTCCTGGCTGGCCTCCAGAACTGCCCTGGCCTTCGTCCCTGCCCCCCGGTCGTCCTCCCGACCTCCCCATTCCCCACTGTCCCTTTCTCCCCATCGCCCTCCTGCCCCCCCCCCGCCCCACGACACACATCTATATCCCCCCGACTACATTCAGGAGAGGAGGATTTCTCCCTGAGGATCAGGTCAAGGTGAGTGCGTTTACAAGTTCATACTCACAAACCCGGTTAGGGTTAGCCAGGGTTAACCCGACTCTGGAATAATACAAAATCCTGTAGAAAACAGTTGGAGATCAGAGAGCACAGACCCTGGATCCAAAAAAGCTGTCAAAGGAAGGTTGGAACAAGGTTCTTATGGAGCCAGATGAACACCGGATTGGACGGGAACAGACGTGTGAATGATGTTGAACAGCATGAATGAAGCTGACAAGTCCATGGAAAATGGACACCTGAATGAATGATGCTAGTGGGGAGAAACAGAAGGGAAGACCAACACACAACTACATACATACAGTACACACGTTCCTATGGTGTACGTAACACCAGGAGAGAGGAAGACATCTCCCAAAGGATCAAGCCGAAGATATCTCCCAGGGATTTCCAAGCCGTAAGACACGCATCCACACGCAGGAAATTACATGCACACTCACACGAGACACACATTGTCTGTATAGCTGACCACAATCCCCTCCACTTCTCTCATATTCTCTGCTATCTGTCTCTCTTTCCTTTTCTCTCTTCAGAAGATATGAACCTACAGAAGGAGGCGGTTTGGAAAAGACCTGCCCATTCTGGAGGGAATTCTGCTCCACCCTTGGCTGCAGTGGTCCAGCCCCTCCCCTTCACCTCTGGGAACACACCATGGGTCGGTGTGCAGCTCATCCACTGCCTCACCACAGACCACCTTGGACAGAACAAGCATATTTACTACACACTAAATAAATAACACATTATATGCTTAATAATATGGAAGTTTATTAGTACAAACGTTTTGTAATATTTTTAATCGATTCAGTAATTGCTTCAAAACCAGCGTAAATACGACGTCTGCTCCGGAGGCAGAACCGCTCATTGCCACAGGCAGCAGCGCTCGCTGCTAGCTTTGTGACGAATTTGACGCCAGATGCATCACAAAGCAAGGGAATCAGCAGAGGAGATAAACAGTGTGCTGATGTCTGAGTTTTGGGTATTTATGATTCTAGTTCATTGTAGAAAGACCTTAACAGGGTTTATCATCAAAAAACCTTCACTAATGATTTAAACAAAGAAAAATATTGTCGTTATGTGTAGCCAGGTGAACTATGGGTAGGATTGTTCTTGAGCGGTTCAAATAGGCTATTGTTTGTTTTAATAGAAGTTTGGTGCTTAAATAGCGGCTTCTTTTGGTTGGGGTAACACTCACCTTAATGTAAAGTAAAACAATTTAATCATTATTTCTAACTTTGTCGACAAGAATTCCTGTATTGGATGCTAGCTCTTCCAGTCATCTACCCGCGCTAACTTTGTGACGTGAACGCGATTTCAACACCCTCACAAGCTACACGTGAACTGCTCTTAATTATGCTATGATTTTACTGGTCTGGCCCACTTGAGATCAAAATGGGCAGTATTTGGCCCCTTAACTAAAATGAGTTTGATACCCCTGCATTAGACTATTGCATAACCTGCTGTGTGTCTGTAATATAAACTTAGATAAAGTTTCTCTTTGGGTTATATGAACGTCTTCAGATGTGCAATTTGCATCCGCGAGAGAAGTTACTCACAAAGAAGTGGAAACGGTGAAAGTTAGCTCGTCACTAGCATCTCACCATATCACGCAGTCGGGGAACACCCTAGCAGGGCGGGCTATTTAAACAGGTTATCACTGCACTCTGCATTGCTTAGTGCGACACAGGATGCTCTCTGTTTCAATGTGCTGCCTCCACCTTCCCGGCCTCCACCCTTGGTTCTGTGTTCCTTTCGTCGCTGCTCTCTGCTCGGATGTCGAGACGGTGTCTCCGTTGGGTGCGGCAGGCAGCAGCTGCAAGAATAACCATTATGCCAAAACATGAATTGTATCGTGTGTAATAAAGTATCAAGTAATCACTACTATTGAGTCCTCCTGCCTCAATCATTGGTGTCTTCTCAACAGGAGCCATCTAAACAGACAAAAAAGAACATGGCAGCAAGTAAAAACTATTTGGACAAAAAACACTGCAGAACATGTTTGTTTGGATGTAATAAGGCAACTCTCAAATCCACCCTTTGCAGGGCTCTCAAGTTTATCACAAGTTTGCTGGTGATGTTTCTGATTGGCTGGCTTACAACTGTTTAATTCGAGACAACTATCAACTGGGCAGAAATCTGCAACTCGTCCATTAATTGTATTAAGCGGGACAAGTTATCCATTACTTCTCAGCGTGATACATTGTTGAAATGCGTGAGAGCTTGGGATTAGTTTGTCTGATTAGAAGAGGGGCTTGTTTGATTGCGGGTTTACCTGCATTGCCTTAACAATGTCATCATTTAGTAGATGCTTCAATCCAAAGCCATTTACAGGGGGGATTTGAACTTGCCACCAGAAGATATGGAATTCAAACAGTGATGCCAACTGTGTTCTTAAACAATTTACTGCTATTATATGCAAAGGACAACAAATATTTCAAAGCAGGATAGATTCCAAAAGGAAAATGAATAGGAGGGTTTCTGTTGCTCCTCAGGATAAAAAGGCAAAATGTGTGCTCTTGCATCAGTTCATTTAATGCTGAAGATCCATCCGCTCACATCAAAAAATGACATAACAACACTTTAACATTTACTTAACTGATGAGGGACTGAGACTTTGAAAATGATATATTTTCCAGACGGGTGGATATAATTTACAAACGACAGCAAATCACAAACTCAGCAAACATCTCAGAAGCATACCAAATACGATGCAAGAGCAAAGCAGTATGTTCTGCACAGATTGTCCTTCAAAAAGGAACATCTTTGAAACCATAACTTAACGGATCACTCAACAGCGCATCAAAAACAGTCAATTACAAAGGCAGCGAAAAAACTCCAGCGAATGTACATCTTTTATTCAAATACAAATTTAAAAGGTCTTGTTTTTTTAATGGTAGGTAATGGAAGGAACAGGACAGTTCTGCAGAGAAATGGAGGAGTCATCCGGAGCAGCGTACAATCATGATTGGCTCCAGGGAGGCTGCCAATCAGACCTTAGAAGGCCGGCCCAGACCAGACCCAACAGGACCAATGTGTCAGAGCATAGCAGCGCCAGTTCAACTGAGGGGCTGGCAGGAGGGCTCTGACCCAGTGTCCACACCACCCTCCCTCCCCCGGTCCTGCTCCTGGGGGGAGCCCGTGGCCGAGCCCTGGGCCGCCTCCTTCTTGTCCAGTTCCTGTTGAGTTTGGATCTTCCGGATGAGCTCCTTAATCTCCTCACGCTTGGTCTTCATCCGTTGCTGTGGGAACCACTCCGACAGGTTGACGGGGAGATGAAAACTAGGAAGTGGATTCTGTGTGGCGACATCAATGAAAAAGGGTTATTGTTAGTTCATTGAGAATCAGATGGCTGAGCGGTTAGGGAGTCGGGCTATTAATCAGAAAGTTGTTGGTTCGATTCCCGTCCGTGCCAAATTACGTTGTGTCCTTGGGCAAGGCACTTCACCCTACTTGCCTCGGGGAGAATGTCCCTGTACTTACTGTAAGTCGCTCTGGATAAGAGCGTCTGCTAAATGACTAAATGTACTAATGTACTAAAGATATTAAAGATAATCGTGGTTCATATCAAAAATATATACTCTGGAGTTTCCAAATAACTACGCAGCGACAATCAAAGCACACTTAATGCTCCACATCCCCAAAGCTTTTTGGACTAGTGTGCTGAATGTCCGGTCCAACCTCTGCTCTCACCTCGAAGAAGCTTTCCACATACTGCAGGATGTACACTCCACAGTCGCTGAAGTTGTCCTGCTGAGGCACTCGAGGGCTGGAGCCCTTCATCACGTCCTTCCCAAAGCTCCGCTGGCTTCCTTTCCTCGCCTCCCATTCCACCTCCAGGTACCTGCAGCCACACACACACACACACACACGATATGTTCCCACCATCTCTAGACACAGCGGATCGTCCCATGTTCTGAATGAAGGTCACTTACTCTCTCAAGGTTTTCACAACAGTGGATCTGGCAGGGCCACGCAGAGAGTCCATGATGAGAATACAAGGCCTGAAAGCAAAAATGCAACTGTTGTTGAATCTGCACAAAGTGACAGTCAGTGAATGACTGTCACTTTACGGTGACAGTCATTCACTGTAAATCAAATCAAGGCCGAAAACGTGATAGTGCGATAGTGCCACCTGGTGGCACACAGATAAAACGACATTCAACCCACTGTTTGCACAAGGTGGGTCTGGAGGTCCACCCTGAGCTCTCCTGGTTGAGAGAATCGTCGGCAAGGCCGCCATCCTCACTACACTCATCCTGGACAGGAAGAGAGAAGCAGCGATTATCATTGAGACCTAGGGAATTCGAATCGTTACGAAGACACACGTGACATCAGTCACCGGCTGTCATTGGGCAACGACTTCATGGAAGCAGCACTACCTGACAGGAGCTTTGGTCGTCAGAAAAGGCGCAGCTGCCATTGTTCCCTTTCCCCGGTCCGTAACTCACACTGATCCTGTGCAAACCGTCTGAAAGACGTGGGGGAAGGGAAGAAAAAATAGCCAATGACTGATCGGTTCTGATTGCTCACCTGTGTCCAGACATTATCCTGGTACGTGTGTGACTGTGACTCACCTGTATATTGTGGCTGGGCTTCAGTCTGTCCGTTGCTCCTCGTGCCGGGGGTCTGCGGAGGCTCTTGTCCCCCCTCGGTAGAGGCCGAAGCCCCCTTTGGCTGGTTGCTGTTGGAGTGAGCCTCCAATAAGGCCTCGTTGGCAGGGGGGTCATCAGAAGGCTCCAGGAAGTCGTCCCTCTCAGGGGACAGTGGCCTGCAGTGATCCGGGAAGCTGTCCTCCAGCACCGGGCCTGGAGTGGGGCATGGAGCCGGGCCTGGGGCTTGGGTGGAGCATGCGGCTGACGCCGGGCCCTGGTACATGGGGTTGGGTTCATACTGAGGGCCTTGCAGCCCGGGGAAGCAGATCACTGCCAAGTACCAGTGGGCTCTGAAACAGAAGTGAGGAGTTTATAAATTGAGTTTATAATATGTTGTACAGAACATATAATATGTTCTGTATGAAAATCTCTGAAATTGAGACAAACTGAGCCATGAACGCCCAGATTTTGCCAGGGGGACTTTGAAGGAGACTCACGACTCGTTGATGGGAACAAAAATGAAGTCTTTCTGGAACAGATCCACGTGCCGGGTCCATGTCTTCACGCGGTTGTGCTTTCTCTTCTGTATCCTGGCAACCGAGGGGGGAGGGAGGAAACCGTAGGGCAACGTTAGCGACCTGCCGCAAAGCGAATTTCCTGCCGAAATACTGGCGTCACGCCGGGGGGGAGGGGCATACTCACGGCAGGTGAGTGGTGTCAGGGAGGCTCCTCCTCTCCCTCTGGTTGAGCCTCTTGTAGAAGAAGGAGCTGAACACGTGACTCCTCTGAGCTTCCTCTCTCTTCAACTTCTCCAAGACCAAGTATCTGTAAAGGACACCACAGAAACCCCCCCCCCCTCGATGGTAAATAAACAACGTTATGATCCTCAGAGGCTACCCTAGTTAGAACACGAGGAAGCCTTTTTTGCTTTTTCAGAGAGGAAAATATAGATATACAATGGCCCCCAGAGCTGTGGTCTTCAACCCTGGTCCTCAGGGCCCCCGCTGTGCTCTGTGTTTTCGACGTTTCCCTGCTCCAAGACACCCGATTCAAACGGATACGCCGTTACCGAGCTCCGCAGAAGCCTGAAAAACGACCCGTTCATTTGAATCGGGTGCGTTAAGAGTACAGAAACGTCTCAAAACATCCAGGACAGTGGGCCCTGAGGGGCCAGGGTTGGAGACGCCGGGCCCAGAGGATCAAACAAAGGGGCGGGAGGCCTCTCACTTTAAATAAAAGTCGATGATGACGTCATTGAGGAACTCTCCATCATGAAGGCAGTGGAGGTCTTCGTTCGTCACAGTGATGCCTCCCTTGGCTGGCGGAGGGGGGTACACCATGAGCCTGGACCACACGGAACAAACACAGGCGAAAACGACGACTCGTCAAGGAGACGGGAAAACGCACGGCGGCACACACACACAAAAGAGAGAGCGAGCGTGATCGAGAACACCCCCCCCCCCCCCCCCCCCCACCCTTACTTTATGATTGGTCCGGTGAAGGTGGGTTGGAGCTCCGCCATGTCGTCCTCCTCGTCGCCGAAGAACATGCTGGCGTGCTGGCGCGTGGCCATGCGCGTGCGTACGGGCGCCGGGGTGGGGGGCTTGCCCGCTGGCTTGCCCTGCAGGAGAGGGGGAGGAAGAGGGAGAGACGCCGGTTAAAGACCATGAGAAGCGGACAAGAAAACCAAAAGTCACACTTGAATACAGATTTGAGTAGAGAAATGTAATCCGTGGAACCCCCGAGCCCCCGACCACCTTCTCCTCCTTCTCCTTGGTGGCTTTGTTGTAATTCACCAGGCGGATGTTGGCCTCGTCGAAGGAGAGCTTGGTGGGGAACTCGGTCAGGTTGTTGGCCCGGCCGATCTCCACCAGGATGTCCTCCAGGATCATCTGCTCGTGCATCAGCAGCCCGTTCTCGAAGATCAGGACGATGTACTTCTCATCGGACTCTGTGTGTGTGTGTGTGTGTGGGGAGGGGGGGGGGGGGGGGGGGGTAGGGGATTCCAGGAACCGTGTTGGTACATAGTGGCGATTGTTTTAACAGAAGGCTTTGCTAATCTGCGGATTCATCCATCTCTGCACTTCCTATTCAACGGAGCTAAAGACAAATTATTTCAAACTTATTTCAGGTCAGGAGAATCCAGCTTCCGCATTGTTAAAACATCACAACACTGAAATGTCCGTGATACCATGTTTTGTACCGCGTGCATGGTTCACATGATACTGCTTATCTTTAATTTACTAAAACAATTGCAACAACAAAAAAATCGGTGGAGAATCATTTTGTTGTAGAAGATCATTTCTGCTCCAGCAATGCAGCTAAATGCTACATGGCCTGCACAGAGCGTCCTGTCTGTTTGTCTGTCTGTCTGTGTCTGTCTGTGTGTCTGTCTGTGTGTCTGTCTGTGTGTCTGTCTGTGTGTCTGTCTGTGTGTCTGTCTGTGTGTCTGTCTGTGTGTCTGTCTGTGTGTCTGTCTGTGTGTCTGTCTGTCTGTCTGTGTGTCTGTCTGTGTGTCTGTCTGTGTGTCTGCCTGTCTGTCTGCCTGTCTGTCTGCGTGTCTGTGTGTCTGTCTGTGTCTGTGTGTGCGTTCAGAGCGGCGGCGGTCACTCACGGTCCCCGGAGCAGTCGTACCACAGGCCGCCGTCCTCCCGGGACATGTTGAGCTGCGTGCGGAGCCGCAGGCACTCCTCCTGGGTGGTCTGGAAGAACAGCACGGGCAGCTTCCTCACGCTGCACCACTCGCAGCTGGTCAGCTCCGACGCCCGCAGGCTCACCTTCTCCAGCGCGTCCGCCTCAGGCCCTGCCGCCGCCGCCGAGGAAACCCAGAGAACTGCGTTACCCAGCATGCAACGCCGAGGCGGGCGCTCTGATATTGGCGACCAAACGTCGTGGAGGATGACGGGGCACGACGCGAGGCGTCTGTATCGGTGTATTTTACGGTGGAAATGATTGGATGTTGTTACCCGGACCGCAAATTAGATCTCCACAAGCCGCCGTCGTCAGTGAAATAAAATGATCGACGCGACAACGCACACGCCGGGCGTCGCCCTAACGACGCATGCTACTCACCTTCCGTTTCCAGGTGGATGTGATCGACGGAGAACTGAAAGACAAGAAGAGAAAGGGGGGGGGGGGTCATTACTCCAGCGCTTCCATCCAGCCAGGCTCGTCTGCAGCACTGAGCGTCCCCCCCGGGAGACGCTGCGAGAGGGGGCGGGCAGCTTACGATGACGGGCTTGGTGACCATCCTGCGGAGCGTCCCGACGCGCACGCTCCGGCACTCCAGGATGATGCTGTCCAGCGCCATTTTGGGCTTTTTCCTCGGGGTGGTGTCGTCGGGTACGTGGTTGCCGAACTGTCAAAATGAAACGGAGGCTCTGGTTTAGGAACGAGAATCTAATGAGGGACGTGGACAGCACGTTATGCTAAGGCCAGAAATGTGTTGTTGTCATTGCTCTAAGAATAGAACGTATTATTTTCCACCCGGAAAAAGGGTATTCTATTGTGGGTTGTACTATTCTGTTATGGGTTTACTAGAACGGCTGCAGAAGAAGCGGGTGGGCGAACGCTCGTCCTGTAACAAAACAGACCAACTGCTGCAGAGCCAGTAAGGTTTCCATCCACTACACGGTTCAGGAACACCGAGTTCTCAAGGGTGTTCTGTCAGTGGCACAATTAGGCCAAAGTGAACTGTCTGAGTATGCTGTGAGAGCAGCCAACGGCTTCCCACTCGCTGAGCACTATGTACTGATGGTAAGCAAGCGAACAACCTAACATCAGCTAAATATTTGACACTGGGCAGTGTGACAAAGCAAAACGAGTTCATTTTCAATTGAACCCAGCAAGCCCTCAGAGACTCAGGTCCCCATCACTTGCCTGATCCTTCACGCAGGGTCTCCTGGGTATTGAGATTTTTGTGTCGATGTCGGAGAAGAAGTCGGAGGTGATCTCCTCCTGCTCCGCGCTGCTCTTCACCGCCGCCTCCACCTTCCCGCCAGAGGGCGCCGGCGAGGAGTGCGCCGAGTCGGCGGGCCGTGGGGACACGCTGTCCAGGCGGTTCACGCTTCCCGTGCTGGCGTTGTCCGCTTCCTCCTCGTCGTCGTCGCTGGACAGGACAACTGAAACGCACGGCGGTCGCCATTACTCCCTGCACTGGGCTAGTCACACAACAACAAACATGGAAAATAAGGTATATCCGCCAAATAGCTGACATTAACCCCCACACGATATATAATGAGGCTCCCTCCTGCATTCTCTGAATATATTGTATTACTGAAGCAGAATTCAATTGGAATTTTTGCACGATTCCTTTTGCACGGTGTGAAAGTACACCGGCGTTTGCAAACAGATGTAAATGTGCCACAGAAGGGCAATCAAGAGAAACAGCTTTTAAAACGGCTGCCTCGGTGGTTTGTGGTTCGCGAAACTACCGAACCTTCTTCATATCGCCCTACTCTCACACAGAAAAACTGAAAACTATTCTACGATTTCCAGGTTGCGAGTCAAGCCAAAGGGGAGCAGGGGATGGGGGTGGGTGAGTGGACCAGGAAGCCGGGCCAGGTCACACCCAGGGACTTACTGGGGTCGTTGAGCTCGAGCTGCCTGGCGGCTGCGGACCTCTTCCCTTTGCTGGAGACCCTGGCTCCGCAGCAGCTGGTGGTGGCGGCCAGCCCAGAGGGCCTCCCGTTGACGGGCTGCAGCATGTTACCCCGGGTGATGCGGACCGGCACCACGTCCATGCGCGGAGCCCTCATGGTGGAGGCCGCACCGTAGAAGCTCTTCCCCGACTGGAAGCTGTGGGGGCCCGGGGAGGAGGGCTGGGGCTGGGGCCGGACTGGGGGTCTGGGGGCGGGCGAGGCCGGCTGGACAGGGAGGAGGTGAGCGTGGCGGGGCGACTCTGGGCTCAAGGCGTGGCCGCAGCTTTGACACTTGGCGTGGTCCTCGCTGCGCTTGCCGCACTTGCCGCACACCGTGAAGTACTCGCTGGGGCACAGGGGCTGTGGTCGGGAGGGGAGGGGGGTTAGTGCCCAGGCGGCAACAGGCTCAAACGACTTTGAAGGGAACCCGATGACCAAGAGCGCTCGTACGGTTGAAACACGACGTCCAGGGAAGGAAACACAACAACCAGAAACTAGCTCTGGTTACAAGCTGTAGGTGTGGCTTAGCGAAAGGTCGGACTGTTGACCATGAGAGGCCAGGAGGGGGGAGGGGGGAGTGCAAGAGTCCAGGTTTAGCGTCCTCTCATACGGCAGCACGGTAAACAGGCCGACCTTTCACCCCCCACACCAATCCCATTGGCCCGCGCGGGGACTCCCAGCTCTTTCAGTCTAAGACGACTCACATTCCTTCTCACCTCGACGGGTTGGGCCGGAGACTGTAAGCTACAGCAGGTCTCCTTGGGGTCTGAAGGCTTCCGCTTGAGCAGCAGGCGCCGTTTGATGTTCAGGCTCTCGTCTTCTAAAAGGGAGACACAAAATGAAAGATGTGGCGCTGAAAGGATGCTCTTCGGGTTGTTATTTTTTCCCGCTCCCTGTTTATATCATCAGAGTGATCTAATGTCGTGGCTGAGCTGGCGTTATTGTTGCACCGCGCCTGACTAAAACGCGGACCGTTCCTTGGCTCGAGCCAGTGAAACAACTGTTAGAACTGCACACTTCTGCTCCTTGATTATCCGCTGCACTTACACGATGCCCTGTTTATCCATCACTGGGGGGGGGGGGGGGGGGGGGGGGAGGGGAGGGGGGGAGAAGGACCTCCGTGCGTGGAGAACCCGACGGCCACGAGCAAACCATGGGGCGGCAAAGTGAAACCTGCCTCAAGGAGAACCTTACCACAGGGGTGCAAGCGCTACGCCAAGGTCACCTTTTCACCACAGCGTGTAATCATTCCCAGATTTCGCCCTGCAGCTTCATTAACCGTGCCCCAGAGTGTGTGAGCGAGTGTGTGTGCCAGCGTGTGTGTGTGTGCATCGTGTCCTCCCCGTTGCTCGTCTGCGGCGGCCAGGCGTTCCCTCCTCCAGCAGGAGCTTTGTGGATTAATCGGCGAGGGCTGCATCCCCCCCCCCCCCACACACACACACACTTTTTTTTGGCAGACGCAGGCAGGAGGCTCAGCCCAGATCGAGCCCCGCAGACAGACACACAGTAGGCTGTCACACGGATCAACACACGCACGGACGCCCCCACCCCGCCTCAACCCCAGTGGCACATCACATCCAGATGGGGGGGGGGATCCTCCCAAATACTCCCCTGGAACACTCTGTACTCGTGTGCAGGAAGTTTAGCGTGGAGAGAGAGAGACACAGACAGACAAAGAGAGACAGAGAAAGAGAGAGCGAGAAAGACACACAGACAGAGAGAAAGAGACAGAAAAAGAGAGAGCACCGACATGGTGGATGAGGAGGCCCGTGCCGCGTACCTGGGACCTCGGGACAGGTGAGGATTATGCTGTCTACCTCCACTGACTGGATCTGAGGGCCGGTTGTGGAGAAGTCGTTCCTGAGGGGAAGCAAAGACACCGGGAGTACCCGTCAGAACTATCGCTTTCACAAAGCTAATTCTTTGTTTGTAGATGAGGCCATTCCCAGTAGCGGCAAGCTAAAGGGCCTGCGTTTTTTTGGTTAAGAGAGATTGGGGGGAGGGTTGAATGCTTCAATACAGCTATTTATCTCTCATATGGAAATGATGCAGCACATATGGTATCAGTGCAAATGTTTGTAGGTACAGAATTAGAGCAGTGCGGACAAGACATAAGCATCACTGGTCTGGCTACAGCACAAAATGAAACCCAATTGGAAGCACCAAACTGGTGAAAAAGCATTAATAGGCAAATCCAGTGAATGGCCATTCTTACCTTTCCTTCAAGTCAAGGCTGCTTTGGGGTGGTGAAAAACTAACAGACCAACAAAAAAGAAACAACAGCCAGTGAAAATCAACAGCTGACAAACAACCCCAAACATTCAAGTAGAAGTGTTAACAAGAAATGGAGGTGCACACGTATTCCACACACTGACGTATTCCTTTCATGACCACAAAGAAGAAGGTGACAAAATGCTAAAACGACCTTCGTCATACAGTGGCGGGTGGGTTTTCAGAAAGAAAATTTTTCTGGACAGCCCAAACCAAGAATAACCTCTTGGAATCGATTCCAGACTACCGATCAATATCGGGAGATTGCAAATCCTCTCACGAGAGGGCCGCAGCTACATCCACACGTCTTTGTTGTCCCTACCTTTGGACCGGCTTCCTCATCGGGCTGTGGGCATTGGCGTGCTGAAAGTGTCTCCCCTGTAAGACCACCCCTTGTGACGGAGAGGGGCTGAGGATGAGATAGTTGGTTCTGTTAGGCATCGGCGACGGCGTTGCTACTGCGAGGGGCGCTTCGCTGGAAGACAAGAGAGGACGCGGGTGAGAATCCGACTGAACGCCACTGGTGGTTTTCCTTTTGGGTTGTGCAGACACGGGCGAGGCGGGCGCCATACTTGAGCCTCTTGTTGTACGTCCTCGGGTGACTATTTGGCCTGTTTTCATAGGTTCTCAGAGGATCCGCTGAGAAGTGTCTGAGGGTGGGCGACTGGAAAACACCAAGAAAAAGAGAGTAACCAATCAAACAGGTGCGTGCTGAACAGCCTGCAGAGTCCGTTCCTGTTTACACGCACAATAGGAAGCGCGCTAGTAAAGAAATAGAGCTAAATAAAAACAAGTCAAGGACAGACCCTAAAACATCACATTTCCCAACCGCTCCGAAACCACCCAGCCTTTGAGGATAACCCCCCCACACACACACCCCCCCCACCCCCCTGCTCGGGAGCCACGGCCGGTGCTGCCGTCTGTGGATAGCCAGGTCCTCTGGGTACTGAACGCTGCCTTGTGAGGTGGTGCCAGGCAGGCTTTGGCAGAGACGGCTCCGGCGCCGTGGCCCCGGCAGATAGCCTGCGGGGCCCCGCTGGGACGTGGCCACAACAATGCCACGGCTGTGAGTCATGAGGGGGCGAGAGAGAGAGAGAGAAAGAGAGAGAGAGACGGTTCGGGAGAGGTAGAATACCTTCTTCCCCTCGGGAGGGGCCTGTTGCTGTCGGCTGTTCAACTCCTCCATGGTCACCGCTGAAGTGCTGGGAGGAAAACAGAGAAGAGAGGGAGACACAAAAAAACATGGAGGTGGAGAGGAAGAAAAGCTTTGTTTACCGTCATTTGCCAAAGTGTGTAGTGTGATGACACGTCGCAAGGACGTGACAGAATAAATGATCAATTCCCAGCATTCATTATCAACTCATTAAGGGGAATGACGGTGAACACAACTACGGGGGAATAAAGAGAGAACGCTGCAACGTGGGTAAAATAATGACTTGGCATGCAGGCTGAGTGTGTGTCTGTGCGTGTGCGCGCAGCCTTGTCTGTATCGCTGAGCTAGTGGCCGTTGTTCAGGTGGGAATACTAATGGAGAGATGGCATTGGGGTCTTCCACAGAGAGAGAGAGAGGGAGAGAGAGATGGGGGGGAGGGGGGGGGAATTGATGCAGTGCAGCGCAGTTGAGTGCTGAAATGAGATCCGGAGAAGTGCTTACTCATGTCTCCTTTCCTCTTCACTGTCATCAGAAAGAGAAAAGCTCCAGTTCTGCGTGTACCCTCCATCTCTCCTGGCCTCTGATCTATCCAGAGCTTGAATATACAAACCAGACTGAGATCAGTGCCATGGCATGAGGTCACACCACGCCATCGGCAGAAATGATTACTCACGCACCAGACATCTCATCCATCATATCCACAAAGGTGATTGAAATATCTTCTATAAATCTATACAGACTTGAAAGCGAAACCCTGATTCAGGACTGATGCTCAAGTCATTTAAGGCTCATTCGATCCGGAGCATAAACCAATTAATCTTGGGCAGAGTGGAGTTTTCAGCAGAGAGGAGCTAGGGGGACTGGCAGCTCTTTTATGATCAAAGGGAATATATATGTGGTCTAAAGAACCGTAAACGGTCGAGAGTAGAGCAGGTGTTGTAAGGCAGCCAGCAACTCCTCTGAAAAGATGGGAGAGATTGTCAGCTGTGAAGAGGCTGGTGGAATCAAAAACATTCTTTGATAAAGATACTGACTTGAAGTTAATTGGGCTCCCAAGATCGGAAATCATTCGCAATCGCATGCATGGAGGACCAATTTGTTTGGTATGACACCTTTAAGCCCAAAAGTCATAATTACTCCACTAGAGCCTTTCTTTTTCTAAACTCCACAAGAACTAGCCTGAATCCACCACTGCATGTGTGGTTAATGGCTTAAATTTAGTAGCTATAAGATAATTGACTTTATTTACAGTCACCAGCAGTTTCCTGTCCCCCTTCTTGGTCCAGAGACACGTAATTCAGACACACACTTCCTGGCGGTTTGTCATGGCGAAATACCGTTACTAGGTTAATTGATTATGCAGATTGACATGCTTCGCACCCAACTCAGCCATGCTGTCTCGCACGCCACATTACAGACTCCACATTCCACAGTGGAGCTCTGTGTCAACGATTTAGAAGAATGTTCGGTAGCTAAGTGATTTGAGCAAAGTAGACTTTGCATAGCTTGGGTATAATGATCAACGCAAAGGAACAGGCACAAATATTACTGTGCAAATGCTTGCTTTGTCCTCCTTTTCCCGATCCCGCTTGCTGAGCGAGAAACATAGACAGACCACAACATAACTAGGCTAATCCAACTCGCATGGAAATCATTGACTTTGTTTAACCTAGATATATGGCAAAGTAAGATAGGACTATCTCGCTTAACTATGTTGCTAGGTAGATGTCGTGGTTGGCTTCATTGTAACTTTTATTTATGTAGCTCTAGTTGCTACATAGTTTTCAAATTGGCCAAACCAGATGGGAATCAACTTTACCAGCTAGCTGAAGGGCCTCTAACGTTACTGACCAACAGGGCGCTACTTAGCTAATGTCAGCTAGGTTTGCAAAGCGTGTGGGCCTAGCTATCCCTGTCCTACATTGACAGTCAAAATCTCATCGACAGCTGCTTGATGATGGGCTTTAACGAGGGTTAATTAAGGATTTTCTGTTGCACTGCACTCATGCATCACTAGAACAACGGCATTTGTCTTTCTAAAAGTAAATTCTTCCTCTAGACTATTACTAATATCTAAAAGCTTACGTAGCTAAACAGCCACTTCTAAAACCATTGCCCACTGCCACATATATAGTTTAGATAGCTGGTAGTTAGCACCACGGCACTATGCAGCTTCTAGCTAGCTAATTCGCCAGCTAACCCAAGTGTTAGTTACTAGCTAGCCCGCTATTAGTGCATATGAAATGTCAGCTTGTGATATGACAGCGTAAATCATTAGAAACGGACATTGACAAAAATGGCTTCCCTCAAAGTAGTCAGTTTATACTGCATCTTATCAATAGTAAAATACAACCATTTCAAGTAGCAGCTGAAAGGACCAAACAAGCTGGACTACATTAGCTTAACGGTAGGTAGCTAGCTAGCTAGGCTAGCCTAGTCGGCTAGCTTTACCTTCGAATTCATCTCTGAACGATTGGACCAGATATTTTTGGCACGCACACTGTTGATCACACTGTATCATACAGTTATAGGTCCGATTATGCAGTTGCAACACAATGACACAGTATCTACATTTAAACGTTTTTTTGAAAATGACTTCTTACCATCAATGAAAAAGCTTCTATTGTGAGCCATGTTTATTCCATGTTCTCGCCACTGATTATGGTGTATACTACTGCGCATCAGCGTCCCAGTCAGAGCAGAGGGCTAGCGATTTTGTTTGCAGGTTCCAAGGAGATGGCAAAAATGAAGCTAAACATTTCCTCATGGATCTCCAATGTATGATTTTCTTAGATAACATTCAGATGATCACGTTTGTTACAGATTGATATGCCCGGCACATGGTTTGCACAAAATCATTGTTAATCTGATACTCTAGTAAACAGAGTTGAATAGTACAGACATACCCTAAGTGACATTACACGGTTGAGAAAAACAAATTTAGGTTACTGTAGGTTACTGATAAAAACACGTTTTCCCCAGATATGACTGCCCGCAAAGCTTCACAGTTCCTCTGTTCATCTGTTCTAGCAACCTTATTCTATGCAGCATTACTCTTTAGTTACACAAAACAGCTGCTAGATGGCGGTACACAACACTTATGTCTACTGAACAATTGTAGCTGTGTTCTTTTACATTGCATTGGATGGATTGCTTAATTTAGTTTTGGGTGAGTGTGATGTTTAAAGCTTTATTTAATTCTGCAAGCATTTAAATCATTGCAGTCGTATTGGAAGTCGTGTCTGCAATGTCCAGCCCAGTTACAGAAGGGGGCTTCTTGAACACACATCACATTGTGTTCTTTAAGTCTAAAAGCTCATGAACGATTTCCTGACTGTCATAATGTCTGGTGGAAATCAAACTTACTCTAGACAGCAATATTACACACCATGGAAACCTTAAGTTTTAGTCCAGTGTTTTGTGTTTGGCACTTGATGTTTTTGGGCAATACAAAATAACCCTAACCCAAGATGAAGTAGCACAAGGTAAATTGTGAGCTTGATGTCCTATGCAAAGAATGGGTTATCTAAAACCGGTGTTGTACCACAGCCAAATGAGTAGAATTTAGTACAGTCCATCCAATGTTGTTTTTGTTTTCCTTGCCATAAAACATGGACCTTGATTTTACAAGCTCATTAAACACCTCCTGAAATAGGCCTTACTGCTATGTGGCAGACAGCTTTCCATTTCTGTTTATCTCCCTGAATGAATGGTGGATAAGTCTTTAAAGGCCATATCAAATTAAATATGTGGTCAAGTGTCTTTTAATGGAACAAATCGACAATATGTCTCAATCAGCCTGATGAAGTGAAAAAACTTGACCAAAACCTTTGGTGTCTTAAAAAAAGAAGAAGGAATTCATGAAAATCATTGTAGTTTTTTCCGACTCAAACAACTTCTATGAGTGAAAAGTTACTTATGGCTTGACCAGTCTTCCTTGCAGAGTAAAGTCAAATGAATTACCCAAACATGATCTGACTATGATAAACATCTTGGGGCATTAGAAAAGGAGGCAGAGAGAAGGAGAGGACTTGACTCAATTATGTCTATAATGAGATGATATTGTATTTCTGCCTGAACAGGGGATAGTCAGACAGAATACAGATCACTGTTACCATGGTAGTATGCAAAATTCAGTCAAACCTAACCTACTATTTCATATTTATACAGTAGTTTACTTTCTCTCTTACATTGAAACCTTAGCTGCAATGTTACAATAATTTATTTCTATTTAAGGTTCACAATAAACATTAGGAATTCAATGGTGACTAATTTCAAAAAGCACAATTCTATCTATAGCCTAAATTTGGTCGCAGGTGACTCATGTTAACCACAAGTAAAACACTGAAGCACAATGTGAGGACCACCACCACTTTATGGGCTAAACATATCAAATGACCCTTCATGTGAAACAACATCTCCTCAACAACATCTTCTCAGCTATATGACTTCATCTGGGTGTGTGGAGATTCACCAGTAATGTTTTGTTTATTAAAAGGACCCACAAGACATGGCTATCACACTTGGTATACTGTGGGGCTTTCCAGACATATACTGTACACTTCCATCCTATTAAATAAGAAATGCAATGGCATGTCAAGTGTATGGTTTGTAAATCATTTGTATTGTTGAGATTTACATGAGGTGTGCTTTTTGAATTTCTAAAAAGAGCAGTTACTGTTTTTTGTGTCAGTACACTATGTTTTATGACTGTGTTGGTGGGCAACAAACATACACTAGGCTGAACTACAGACGTCAATACAGGCAAGTCATTTGACATTCAAGCGATTTAACACGTCACTTGAGTGCGGGTTAATTCAGTTCGACCCACTTATTCAACCCTTAATGGTTGAGGTTGGTGATCCCATTTAATCTACAGTACCCCACAACTTGGCCTTGTCTCAGAGGAAGGCGAAGGTTAATGTCACTTGACCGGGCAGAGAGTGAGAGAGTGCTATCCCTGCCTCTTACGGGAGTGGTCAGGCTGGACTTCCCCTGCCGGAGAATGGTTGTGTTCAACTGTCAGAGGGGCTTGGAACTGACTCCCTCCATGTGCTCAGCTGCTAACAGCCATGAGTGAATGAGAACACTAGTTAAATTTAGCCCAGTCGCTGCACTGGTCTACACTCCTCTGCCTGGGAACAAAAGGGAAAAGAGAGGAGAAGGTCTCCCTGACATACCAGGCTAGCTTCACTTCTTTCACTATCTGCTTCATTATCCCAGCCTGGATATCCCCAATTGAAGGAAGGACTGACTTTTCAAACAGAAGTGGCTATTGAAAGAGGTGACAGCTGCCCACCACCTACTCACCACTGTACTGCTTTGTATCCTCTCGCTTTTGCACTCTTTCTCATTCTCTATCTCTCTCTTTCTTTCTCTCTCTTCCTGCCTCCCCCCCCCCCCCCCCCTATCTCAGCCTTTCCCTCTGCCTCTCACTCTCCCCTCTCTCCTGGTCTTGCCCACTCACTCACTCTTCTCTTTGCTTGCTCGCTCACTCACCCTCTCACTCATCCTCTCAGTGTGTGAAGAAGACTGCTGGCCCAAACTTGGGAGAGGACAAAGCTGGTTGTTTATCTTCTTCTTCTCTTCCTGTGACCCTGACATAGAGGAAGAAAAGGACACAGACTGAGGGATAAGTTAGAAGAGAGGAGGAATAAGATATACTTTTGTGAAACTTCAGTAGTGATGGTGCCTGAGCTTGTCATACACTAACAAAAGTCAGGCAGTTTATACTCTGAGAGTAGTGACTTAGTGAAATATTTACACCCTTACGATTTGGGATTGCTGAGAGCAGGTAAGAAATGATTCAGATTTCTGCCTTTAACTAACTTTTCATATCTGCTTCAAATACACTAGATGTACTGTACATACATGGTCTAATCCTACATGTCCAATAGATGAAGTCCTGTGATAAACCTATATTATTGACCTAACAATTCCACAGACATCCAGTTTATTTATTTGGCTATGATGCTGTAAATATATATCTCAATTCTAATGGAAGATACAGTACCAAACAACAACATCCACTAGTCCATGTGTGTGGATGTTGACTTACAAATGGTCGAGACACACTGTGAATCAGTGGGCTGTGATTGAGCGTTACCGACAGTGCTGGTCTAATGTCCTGTTCAAGCTCAGCTCAGGAAATGGTACATGGGCAGGCATTCATTGATTACATCTTCTACCAGAATAATACTTGAGCTCTCTCTCTCCAGAGGATGGTTGAAATGCAGTGGGCCTAATGGCTATTGGTGAAAAATGACGCAGCAGAATAGTAATAAATCTAGGTGATTTCCAGTTGAACTGGAACTGAGCTGGGGTTTTTTTGTTGTTTGTTTTGTTTTTATAAGAGATTTTACTGATATACTTAACTCATATACTTGGACTCATATCTGGAGCTTTTTTAATCCCAGTAAATGAGGTATTTTGGTTTCAAGTAGATTTTTCCAAACACAAGATAAATATCGTACGTACTTTTCCCAAGGGATTCCATTTTTTATGAGAGGGCCCATGAGAGACGTCTGTGTTTGAGGGGACACAGTTAATAGAGGTGGCCGCATACCCCCTCAATGTTGACATAGTGGCAGCCATTGTTCCATGCACCTTGATCTCTGGAGACATAAAAATCCTTCCATCAGTAGATTTTCCACAGTTTTTCATGTTATTTTAAATCGGATTTCCAACTGGGAGGAAAATAATATTTCGGAACAATTTTGATTGGTGCATCTTGGTTAAACAAACTGCTGGATCAGGAAACGCTGACAAGAAAGCCTATCATGATGTCATGAAACACATATTTGACCTCAAATGTCACAGTTCGACTGTGTGACTATTTGATAATGCCAACATACTCTACTTTAAGGCAGTTGAACCCATGATTTCTTAGAGGGTAATGACGAGGGCTTTACAGTTGGACAATTTTACTGCCCTTCCTTAATCTTCATTATGATTTTAATGGAGTGTGCTGTCAGCCCCATATCACCGCTAAGCTGGAGACTTACGGGTTATTATGTATGCGCATCAAAATATTTCTGGCTGTATAAGCATCTTCCCCTCCAGCCTGTAACTCCACATTTCATACTGCATTCCCCTGTGCTCTTGTAAGTTTGTTGGCAGTGTTCTTCTTTAAATCATCTGCTTTAGTTTGTGCCTGTGTCATGACTTCAGCAGCAGCCAGAAGCCCAAACAGATAAGACGGTGAACCATGAGAACAATTCAGCTCAGCAATCTTAAGAGTGAGGGAAGCAACTCTTTGTGTTCGGCTTTTAGAATAACACCAGCATTACCATGGCAGCAGAAGAGTAACCAGAGGTGGTGTGTGTGTGTGTGTGTGTGGAGGGGGGGGGGGGGGGGGTGTTGTTGTTTTTTGGTCACCCAGTGTGCTTAACAATGAAACTGTTCTGACTTACTGGCCATCCCTGTCAAAGCTCATGAGTGCAGCACCAGTAACATTGCGTGGGGCGACTCTGGGACTGAATCCGTCTCAGAGGCAGAGTGGGAGGACCACGTGTTGTTGATGCTTTCATTTCCCACAAGGGTGTGTCTTCACAACAGCTGACCGAGGTATAAAAAAGAAAGCATTAGCGCGGGACCATCCGACGTCGTCAGTCAGTCAAGCCTTAAAGTGAGGTCATCTCCCTTGCTCACAGACAGGATGTAGAGGAAGAGGAGGAAGAGGAGGAAGATAAGGATGAAGAGGTGGACGATGCGGTCAGGTGTATAGTTGGTAACTAATAGAGACTATTACAGGAAGAATTAATCCTCCAAACATCTGAACGTTCCTTAGCTTAGCTCCTTAGCTTAGCTACCGCACCTGGAAATGGCCTGAAAAAATGGCCTGAGTAAAATAAATAAGTAACAATTCAGTAAAAGTCAACAGCTAAACCCCCCCCCACACACACACACACGCATACACACTACCTTTCCTCGCCCCTCACCACCTCCCGCTCTTTCTCCTACTTCTCGAGCTGTCTCAATCACTCACACAAACTTCTCTTTCTCTCTCTCTGTCTCACTCTCTCGCCTCTCTGTTCCTCCACTGTCTCTCTCCCCTCTCTGTTCCTCCACTGTCTCTCTCCCCTCTCTGTTCCTCCACTGTCTCTCTCCCCTCTCTGTTCCTCCACTGTCTCTCTCCCCTCTCTGTTCCTCCACTGTCTCTCTCCCCTCTCTGTTCCTCCACTGTCTCTCTCCCCTCTCTGTTCCTCCACTGTCTCTCTCCCCTCTCTGTTCCTCCACTGTCTCTCTCGCCTCTCCGTTTATGAGGGAAGTGACTTCATCCTCATCCCATCTGAAAGGCATGTGAAAGTGGCCTGCTGGAGAACTACAGTACATCTGGCCTGTGATGTCAGCTCACTGGACTCGTTTATGCTGATTAGGCACACTGAGAAAATATGAAGATAAAACCCTGCCATTTCTGCTGCCTAGGCATTCCTGGTGCAGAATGACCTGGACTGGGGAATTTAATTTGATTGAGAATAGTGAAACTATGGCCCACCCAAATTTCTCTATTCAAAACATGCTGTGCTGCTATTGACATACGGTAAAGCAATAACAGTTTAGTATATTGATAGTCCTTCATTGAAATATATGTGAAATATATGTGAAATATATTTTTGACAGTTTTTGTCGCTGGGCACACATTGCCACTGTAATGCCAGACATTTGGAAGACATTTCCATTTAAGCTGCCTGTGATGCATTTCAAATTAAGTGAGCATATACTTGTTCCAGTCAGATTCTGAAATTCTCTATCTGTGCTCACTGAGACCCCTGACCTGGTTTCTAGCTGAGGGTTACTTTGAACCTGGCCACGTTTCGGATTTCTATTTTTATCCAAGCCTTTACAGGGATCTGCTGCCCACTCATCTGTACTTTATGACTGTGACATCCCCTTCTAAGGAGGCAGGTAACGATGAGATGTCACATGGTCAGAGGACATGGTCTATCAAGTTAGACGTGGAGGCACTGGTGTCCACAAAAGATTTCTGTCTACTGTGTACACAGGACTCACCAAGATAAAGGAAGGTCTAAGTGTTTTCTCCAGTCAAAAGTAATGATTCAAATTCAACATGAAGAAGAAATAAAGAATAAAATGTGTTTATCACATGGGTAGGCAAAACCCCTGAGTGAGATTTCAAATGAGCCTATGTCTGGAGAGGTTATTTGGGTAGAATTAATACTTGTGTTGAAAGCTATCGAGATGATTTGGATGAGAACCTGCATGTGTTGGACAGTGACGAGATAAGGGAAATTTATATTTGCATCTTCATAAAATACTACAGACTGTAACCAGACAAGCTCTGCAAGGGGTATGCCTGTCTGCTGTACAGTCTGTGTCAGCATTTGGCATGAATGTTTGACATTGATAGTGTGCTGGTACAGTACTAGACACACTTGGGTGCATGTTGCTGCACTGTAGTTGATAGGAGGAAGTCCCGTTTTTTCCAGCACAGTGTGTTAAATATGTACTTAAATAAAGATGCCTCGATAGTTTGGTTCTCTCAAGCAAAGTGGCAACTTTTGTCTTCTCTGCACTTGAAACAGACATATCCTGCTGGCACAGAGTTTCACAGTCTTGTCTTAACACTCCAATCAGCCAGTTGACTCATTGACCTCGTCTGGTTGCAAGGTTGTCTGGGACTCGGATTGCAACGTGGCTAGCTAGCTACGGCAGGAGTCGCGGAGGAAGTGCTGCCTCGAATCTGAACGTGCGTTCTACACAGCGATGAGATACTGGAAAGCCTGTCTGACCGTCTGCTCACCCCTGACGGTCAGCGTTCCCCCTTGGTGGGAGACGGAATATAATACACTGTGGCTAATCACACCCTGTCAGAGGTGTGTGGGACCGGTGCTCAGACTGTACCTCTCTCACCGAGTGTCAGCGGGCTGTAACCCAGCTCGGACTCACGGTGAAGTGAGGAGCTTTGTTTTAGTTGTGAGCCCCAATGTTATTGCTCTCCTCCAGCCTCGCTGCTTACTGACGGTGGCAGCTGCGCTCGCGAATACAACATGGGGAGATGCGGACCCCCAAGTGCATTTATGTGTAATCATCTGATAAATTAAGTGCAAAGCTGTATTAAGTTCTGTCGTGACATACAATTCCACCCCCACAAAGGGTTGCCAAGGTTACCACTTGCACTACATATAATGTTTGATTTATTAAATTGTTGAAGTTGACAGTTGGAAACGGTTAAAGTTGACATCTGTACATTGTCAACATTATACAAGACAACACTTCCCAAAGTTAAATCTGTAGCAAGTAAAAGGCTGGGTGGATTGATATTTCCCAGAGGAGGGGATGTGTTGAGGAAAGGATTTTGACCCAAAACATCATCACCACAAACTGAATGTGTAAAACGAAACAGCAGTAACTAAAATAGGTGGCCTAATATTTTGCTGTCTGGATTTTGCTGTCCCCTTTTCCTGCAACAGTGAGTTATTGTAGCAAAGTCAGCTGGACCCTCGGGTCCTCAAAACAAATCTATTTATTTTCTCCCATGCCTTTTTTAGTCACATTTGAGTCTTCCCGTGGCTGAATTGAATTCTACGTGAAAGACATTTCACCAAGATATTTCACATTGAGCGACAATATCTTGTTGAGGAATTTGGACAGCTGCCACCACCTGTCAGAACCTTTTTTTTCCTTCTTTTTTTTTAAACCGGTGCTAAGTAGACGAGACTGCAAGACATGCCCTGAGGGGGGCCTTTGCCTCTCCCATACACCACACATAAAACCATCTCACGTGCAGCGGTGGACTTGCAAATTGATCCACCACCCTACGCATTTCAAATGACTTGTCTGACGACGGGGAACGGAAAGTGCTGAGAGCTGACACGTTAAACTTAGCCGAGCACTTAGCATTCTTCTTCTCACCACACCATGTACTCCTGCACTGTAAGAGAATGGAACCATTGCCGCACGAAGCTAGGATGTGGTCTGGTCACCCTTTCAGATCTTAATACCGGGCATGTCAATTACAAATGTGACGGCTGAACCGACTCACACCAGCCCTCGTTCCCCAGATTAGCTGCACTGTTATGCCCAGGAAGGAATGTTTGCATGGAGGAGGCTATCAATAACCCCCCATTTTACTTCTAAATATAAACGGGCGTCTTTGAATATCAGAGGTTTTTGAATACCTCTTTAAAACATGCAAAGGGAATGCTGGGTAGCAATTCTGGTGGGCAAAGGTTCTCTTTAGAGGCTGACTGACAAGGAGCAGTGATGGGTTATTTACAAGACGGTATCTGGCCAGTGAGAGACCTACAGCTGTGCAGTTCAATTAAAGAATTGGCATCTGTTAGAACGCTGATGACTTATAAATTGATAGCCTTTGAGTTTCCTCTCATGGATCAAACCAGCACCAGTGGACAGCCCCTAAAAATACCCAGAGAAATTTCACTTGCAGACAGCTGTGCATGCAGGCCATTCTGCCCAAGGTCCGGCTCAAATATAGGGGGTTAGGGGTGTGGGGGTCCATCCCTTATTTACCCGGTGACCCTGGATTCACGGGCCGAGAACTCATGTATCACCCTCAAGCCACAGCTGTCCCAGGTTTTAGCAAGGCTCTAGTGTAAATCAGGGAGACCGGTCTAGCATCTCCATAAATATCTGCTGTGTGATCGTGAGGACTGAGCTGTTGAATCGCCCATGAGTGTTTGAGCTGCACTTCATCACTGCTTAATGCTGCTAAGGTCATCGTGTGAAACAACGTAATTGCCCAAGGAATCATCTGTACTGACTGCCGATCTTTTGCAGATGGAGCAGAATAAACAGAGAGAGTTACCTCCCACCACAGCACCGTTTCATTACAATAACACAATAAATATGGCCACCTCTTCCCCAGAAGGCGTTTTAGTTATTTGATACGGAGCTTTTATGTAAACACAGTGTGTAATATTGTGACTGCTGTAACTTCAGGCTTGTCTCGGTTTTATTTTCCTACACACGAGTCTTTGCTTTTGGTTCAAATCAAACTGACACTCAAAATGAAGACAGCTCTTCGGTTATACCCATGAGGGCTTGGCTACTCCCCTGAAACAACTATTAATAACACCCAGCTCTGAAGTGGCTGCTACTATATGGCTGCCAGGATTCTCTCAGTCTGAGTCACCCGCTGCTTTCGTCAGAGGAACAACCTTGAGCAACTCTGGCTCCATTCAGATCCGATGGCCTCATGTTCCTTTCCTGAGGAACCCCACACGGTACCTCCAAGGATGTGGATTTCCCCCTGTGTTTGGGTCTGGGAGACAGCTGTCCGTGTCATCGCAGTCGAGGTGCTCTTCTGAGTCACAGATCCGTACGCGGGGATAATTGTTCCTCATCTAATGACTAAATCTAATTGCCCATCTGTCAAAGCTGTGGCTTGTGATCCCCACTTTTACCACACATTTACCCCCCCCCCCCCCCCCCCCCCCACACACACACACACACACACACGGGTCTTTGATCAATGTCCAAAGGCAGTCAGGCATTGCGCTCCCCCGATGTGATACGATGGAAGGCACGGTTCTGGCTCTTCGGGGCGATGGAAACTATGGTTCTGAGGTGGAACAGCAGGGGGGCGGGATTGCTCGCCTGTCAAACCGTGTTCCTGCTCTTTGATTATGAGCATGGAGTCCACGTGTCCTTACACTGACCCTCTCAACATAGTCACACTTCCCCATGAAGTACTGCAGGCCCACTTTTGGATAGCACCGCACATATTTCCCGCATGAACATTACACCTCATATACGTGTTCGTTTGTTCCCATATACAGGAGTGGAGTACGTGGTTGGAGTTTCACAATAGTGAGTTTCGAAATGGTCTGTGCCACATGTTCTAGTTCATTCCACATGTTCACAGGTTCCCGTGAGAGATGATCTCGTGTGCGCCTTTGGCCTTGGGACCCACACCCTGCCACTAATGAGATGTGGTGTTCCCACGGGAAGCTTTGAACGAGACACAGTTCTGTCGTTGTCCTGAGAAGTCCTGAGATCGAATGCATCACAAAAGCGGACACTTTTCGTCGTCAAACGTCTTTCTTTTCATTAGCACTACCAGCAAATCAATCCAAATATTTACATGTCCAGTAGAAAACCCATAGCTGACCAATTTTCATTCCAGAAATACCTCCTGGCATATTTTGTGGCAGTGAATATTTTCAGATTATTGCCTCTCTCTCCAGGGATAATAACACAGATGGCTCTGGCCTTGTAAACAAAACATGATCCTCGAGCACAAGCATCAGAGAGAGAGCATTGATATCACATCCCAGTGGTCAAAAATAGCCCAATCCAAAGCGATAATACTCATTGTTGACACATTGTTGAGTGAGCCGACAGCGAATCAATCCCGAAGATTTTGATGGACTGTAGACTTCTAGCTGTGGAATTGAGTATCTTTAAAATCATTTACCATGGTTGTTTACCCACCCCTGCAGCGCCAGGAGAGAATGAGGTCAAGGACCAGTGCGATGGAAGGTCCAGAGGACGAACACATCAACGTGGCCCCGCCCACCAAAACCTTCATCCGAGAGGAAAAGGAGAACACACCGGAGCAGATGAAGAGCAAGGTGAAGGGTCAGCCAGGTGAACGAGAGGGGAAGACGGCTGTGTCAGCGACGGGGAAAACCCCTCCGAAAAACTCAGGGAGAAAATCCGGACTGATAGATCTCTCCAAAGAAGACCTTCTCCGCCTGCTGGGTGTGATGGAGGGAGAGGTTCAGGTGAGTCTCCATGGGGATGTCCAAGTGTGGCTTCCCCAAAGCTGTTCCGGTAGGTTCTAGTACTTTCTCTAAAACAGCTGCCAGAGAGAAATTATAGTAATGTTTTGACACCCAAATTCTTTAATTTAAAAAAAATTAATTCGCTTCACAAATTCCTAACCCTAACCTGACCAAAATGTGTTCAATCAAAACATTTAGCTGCAGGACTGGTCTATTTTGGCTGCAAAACAAAAGATGTCTGAGTCTTCTTTGGAGCAGCCTAGCCCTGGTCTTCACAGAGCTGTGCTAACACCGGGCCAGGGTCATACTTGGCAGGGTGGAGTCTCATCCTCTGTGTGTCAGGGTTGACATGTTGCTGTGACCTGAGCCACATACTCGGTCTCACTGATACTTATGGCAGCCGATAAGAGGCCTGGTCCACACCTCAGCCAAAACACTGTTTACATCCCTTCAGATACTCAACCTGTGCTTGCTAACGTTTGGCCTGGCACTACGGTCTCATCTCCAAAATTCGAAACCCCACCCAGCTGACAACTCAGGTACACATACTTAAATACATTCCCAAATTATATGAAAGGAAAAAATACAGTTTGGTTCAGGATACAATGCCTCTGGGGTGCCCCCCCACTGATGGTTCAGGGTGGACTCAGGAAACAGACCTAACTGCTGCCCAGCAATAAGCCTGATGATTACTTTCTAATGGACTTCCATTTATAAACCATCCTCCAGGGACAGAATGTCGTCAGTATCCATGCCCCCCCACCCTGTCCCACTTTCCATGGTTGATCTGCTTGGGTGTGTACACGAGATCGCTTTCCATTAGCACTAGAGCCAAAAAACATCATGAGGGAAAAGGTCAACATGATGCACCGGCATGCTCTGAAAGACCATTCAACAGAAGAATGGTGATGTTCATGGTATCTAAATGACTTGCAAATGATATTCTAAATGACGATAACAGGGATAAGGACTAAACTGTCTGTCAGCCATTTCTAGGAGAGTAATAAGAAGAACTCTTGTAGTCTCCTCCATCCCTATGCAGGAATGCGTGTTATGAGAATTGAAAGTATGAAAGAGGACCTGTCAGGGCGACCAGCTGGGGAGAACAGCACTCCCTTGTGGTTATTTAACTGTTAGTTTTTATTCTCACCCCACCCAGTGGACAATCCTGGATACATCAAACATCTAAAACCCCCAACCAAACAAAACCCCACACATTGAGAATGAATTATAACTGACAAATATAACGAGTACAACCACAGAGTTCAAGCTTAATGTGTCAACAGTGTTCTACTATTTCGAAGCACCGTGTCGCGTCACACGGGGAACTCTTCCCAACTCTTCCCGGGGTTCCTTCCTTCCTCAGGCACGAGAAGACATCATCCACATGTTGAAGTCGGACCGTCCGCGAGCAGAAGCCCTGGAGGCTCACTACGGCTCGGCGCTCCCCTCCAAGCCCCTCCTGGCCCTGCAGAGAGACAGCCTGCTGACCACCAACACGACAGCTCTGGACGACGTCTACGACAGACCCATGGCTGAGGTGAGCGTCCCAAGAAAAGTTGCCAAAGGACACCAGCCAGTGTAATCAAAATACAAACCCATAGATTAAAACATACAGATTGGATAAAAAAAACAACAAAAAAACAGATAATCTGATGTGGCTATGCTGTATTTCAACGATCCGAAATACAACTGTAATTGGCCCCGACTTCGATCAAGAGTTTCAAAAATGGACTCTCCAGGTACCCCAGTGTACTGTGCATGAGCTGAACGTGACCACTGGGCCCCTTGACTCCCTCCTCCTCCGCGTGTCTCTCTCTCTGCCAGCTCGACCGGCTGGAGGAGAAGCAGAGGGAGACGTACCGGCGCATGCTGGAGCAGCTGCTGATGGCGGAGAAGTGCCACCGGCGCACGGTCAACGAGCTGGACGGGGAGAAGCGCAAGCACGCCGACTTCATGAACAAGAGCGACGACTTCACCAACCTGCTGGAGCAGGAGAGGGAGAGGTGAGAGGGAGAGGGAGAGGGAGGAGGGAGGGAGAGGAGGGAGAGGGAGGGAGAGGGAGAGAGGGAGAGGGAGAGGGAGAGGGAGAGGGAGAGGGAGAGGGAGAGGGAGAGGGAGAGGGAGAGAGAGAGAAGAGAGAGAGAGAGAGAGAGAGAGAGAGAGAGAGAGAGAGAGAGAGAAAGAGCTATTTTTTCAATACTCAAACAAGTGACAAAGGACAGCGTGTCCCCGTCATGTTCTGCGCACGAGAGGCACATGAGGGGCTCAGGAGGAGCGCACACTGTAGGGCAGGATGGAAGATAGGAGGGAGGCAAGGGGTCGGGGGGGTCAATGGTGTGTGTGGGGGGGGAGCGGGGGGGGGGGGGTCGGAATCCCCTATCATACCCTGTGCCGTCCTGCCACTGCCTGCTATACCCGCTGTTTCTGGGAAGCCCACAGAGACCCCGCAGTGGAAGCTACATGAGACGCAGGGGCCCAAAGGGAGCTTGGCAGGCCACAGGCGTAGCGTGTAGGACACACAGGGAAGTGAGGTCCCGAGGGGCCCTGCCAGCCACCGATGATTAGGGCTGACGGAGGCCGAGCTCCAGGGAGCGATGAATGGACTCGGACAATGAAAACGGACACACCAGGCGGGGGTCATGCGGATAGTGTAGATGGAGCCCTTACTATGGCACTCGCATGGAATCGCGATGCGAGCGCAGCGGCTAAACCTTTTTACAGTGAGGGGGGGAGGGGGGGGGGTCTTGCTGGAGTTTAAGAATACCGCTTCTTAGATTCACTGTACTGTGGCAGAATCACATACATGACTTTGTTACAGCCTTTTGAAATCTGGACAGGCTTCTTGCACCTTAACGCATCTGTCACAAGTTGTCTTTTCTCCATCATACAGCCCGTTTATAGAGTGAAGGCCATCTGACAGACACCTTTATTCGACTGAGGCACTGAGGAAGTATGTGAATAGGTCAGGACCAAAAAAAAGGAAAGGAAGGAAAAACAGACTCAATACCAGCACGATGAGCCCAGGTGGAATTTGTGAGGCTCATATAGGAGCTGGAATCCAGATGTCAATCTGAGCAGCAGGCAGTGCCACAGACAACACACTTCCTGCCCCTCCAAAGAGCAGCAAGTCTGAACAAATCGGATGACGTTCATGACATCACCTGAGGCACGCAGGCCAATCAGATAAGACCCAGATTGGGGATCGGTCAGATAGACACGACTTATCAGCACCCAATCCATCTGTACAGTGCTTTGCATGGCCAAGTCTACTCTAAGCATATACCAGAGAGGCCAAGAGTTGTCTGGCTGCAACAGCTAAATATTTTGGGGTGTTTTGACAGTGAGGTTGCACGCTTGTTGAGGATGTTGTGCTTGGCAAAATGTCTGGATCTTATTTATTCACCGACATGGAGTTCCGTGGTCATGGTTTAGAAACCAAAGCAATCAATGTTCTACATGAGGAAAAGGCCACCCGCTTGCAATGTGCATAATAATGAATGGCACATAACAATATGCTCTGCATGTGCAACACTGGAATACTACACGTGAATATCGCATACTGCATGTACTGCGGCGTTCAAATCTTTGCAATCAGTCCGCATCAAAGAGCTCCTCAATTCCGTGCTTGAGCCTGTGTCGCTCGAAGCGTTCAAGCCATCCACACGCTCGAGGAGGGATCGTCCATTCGCAGCTCTCGGCCTGTGGTGAAAAATGGATTCACGTGCCGAGAGACAGAGAGGGTGAGAAGAAGAAGAGCAGGCGAGGAGATGACAGGGAGGCGAGCAGGAAACAAACGCCAAGGCCAAGCCCGGGCAGGCACAGCTGCAGACCACACTCTCTCCAACTTCAAAGACTTTATTGTACACGTCAGACAGGCCAGTGAAACCGTGGTCCAATGTTCTCCTCGGTGGTGTAGCACAGGAGTGAATTAAGGAAATGCCCGTGACGGGTGGGCTCAGTCGGAGTCACGTTGCGCTGGGGTGTTGCGGAGGTCGGGATGTTTGCAGCGAGAGACTTGCTTGAGTGGATGACTCAGCACATTTACAGAGGTTTCACGGTTAGTTTGATGAGGTCTGAAGATGACAGTATTTATTTGGGGATTAGGGTTAGAAAAAACGAGTTGACCGCATACATTCGGTTCAAGTTTCTCTTGATTAAAATGCTATTGATAATGTTCATAAGACCATGTGAATTGTGTTATTTTTTATTTATACTGTCTTGGCTGGCCAGGGATCACAACAGGTGACTGTTATTCTAAGCCCTGTTTATAGGGAGCCCATGCTAATGAAGACTTTATCTCTTCATGGATTGCAACTGCTGTCAGTGTGCTTTTATCAGGTCATGTTTCTCCGCCATCTTATTTCAAGCCTTTCACAGCTTATTTAAAGAGACATCTTAGCAATATTCTACCATCGACGTACCGTGTATACACCCAACACACACTTTCGAGCTCTTTTAGGTTGAACCCCATCCTACTCTACCCCTCCCTCCCCTCCCTCTCTCCCTCCCCTCCCTCCCTCTCTCCCTCCCCTCCCCCTCCCCTCCCCTCCCCTCCCCCTCCCCTCCCCTCCCCTCCCTCCCTCCCTCCCTCCCTCTCTCTCTCCCTCCCTCCCTCCCTCCCTCCCTCCCCTCTCTCCCTCCCCTCCCTGCTGGTGTCTCTCAACAGCGTGTGATAACACATTCCTCCAGGGTGGAATCACCTCAGAGACACACGGTGGGTGATGTCATCCCAGGCACCTGTGAAAGGATGCCAGGTCACAGAGGGGAACTCTGCCAGGGGGGATAAGATGTTCTCTGTTTACACTTCAGAGACCATCGCAGAACCTCCCTCACCGCCAGTCTCTCTGTGAGGTCTATAAACTGTTTATCTGTGTGGTGTGAACATGATATTGCGGGAATATCTGTTTTGGGTACCATCTCTTGGTAACACAGGGTTAGCTGCCGTTGGGGCGAACATATTGCCCTTGAGAAGAATATACAGAAATGTGGCTACTGTAACTGGTTTGACATTAGCAGCCTAAGTGGGTTTAAGCAAAGGTGCCGTGTGTTTATCTGGTCCCACGCGTCCCTCCCATCGCTGACAGGCCTCTGTCATCAGTGGGGCTATGAATAGCAATGACCACAAGGAAACATTCAGGTCATCTGCTATAGAAGTTACTTTATAATGCCACGCTAGTTGAGGGGAAAGGTCATACCAGCGTACTCACACATCAGACCCTGCAGTACGGAATGAGTAAACAGCATGTCTTAGCATAGCACTGGCTCTAATCAAGCCAATGCTTTGTCTCACAACCAGGTTTCACTGGATACATTGAAGAAG
Organism: Thaleichthys pacificus; assembly: GCA_023658055.1. NCBI lineage: Eukaryota > Metazoa > Chordata > Actinopteri > Osmeriformes > Osmeridae > Thaleichthys > Thaleichthys pacificus. The sequence goes on from CM042869.1 coordinate 7,409,607, forward strand.
GCTGATAGGGCTCATGAACTATTATATACAGTATGTGAAACGCTGCACAGACCGCTAATACTGTACATGCTGTGAGCTATCATGCAACAGTTTATCCGCATTGCTGTTAATCAGCAGCGTTCTCTGTGTGAAGGCCACTCTGGACCTTGTGACGCAAGTTTTACGATTAGTCCTCCCAGTGACATCACCCGTGTGGCATTCCGGATTATTCTAGATTTACAAGACCACAAGTGTTGTTTCTCTGGAGAAACGTCTTGGGAGCTGAAGCTTAATGAGGGTCTCACACATGGCAATATTTGAAACTTTTCCCCGACATTCGGTGTCCTCTACAGCACATTCACTGGGTTTTTAGCATCTACACACTGTACATGTTTGAAACCGCTTGGTGAGAAGTACGTATTCTGTGATTTCGCCAATTGAGACTCATGAGAACATACACAGGTGACATTTGATCTTATTGATTCTATCTGCTGTCTACTAGTATCTATGAACTGGAAAGTAGCTCCAGTCTGGTATTGTACTCTCCTAAACAAAACTATCCCTTTGCATTGTTGCCCAGTTTCTATGGAAACACTGTCAGCTGCAAGACGAACAAGACAATTGGGTCAGGCCAGACAACAGAGTGAGTTGAGGGAGAGGAAGCAATTCTATCTGACAATACGTTTACTTGTGTACCTGTGTTTAAAAGGCTCTCGAAAACCTTCAGACTTTCCTGCGGCGACCACGTTTTCATGCACCGGGGAGAAGAAAGGGAAAAGGAAGAGAAAGAGGGGAGATTTAGTGTGAGAAGCCTTCCCCTTTGCCTTGAACCCCTCCTCCTCTGTGTCCAAACAAGGGCAGCACCATTATATGCCTTATATGGGAGGGATGACATCACCAGCTACTGGAGCAGTGTTGGTTTTACACAACATTCACATTTCATTGTCCATTGATGACATGTTTGGAATGTGATGGCTAATTCCCTGTGGAGTGGGGGCCCTCTCGGACCTTGTGAGAGTCTTAGCCATCCGGCTGTCCTGCACAATTCAAAACACACTAGGCATGGAGGTACCTGCCCTGCATCGTGTCTACTGGGTAAGTTTTAGACAGTTTCAGACAAGACTGAAGCCTTTGAAAACTATGGGCAAACAAGGCACAGTCTGGTTGCTATCATGACTATTGTTAGAATGGCTGTTTCTCTGTGTGCTATGCAGGGAGCATTTGTTTGTAATGCAAAGCAAGGTTTGGGAAACCAAAGACAAGTGCCGTGCAGTTCTGTGTTGCTGATTATGCATAGAGGTTTCTGATGTGGTGTGTGTGTGTGGCTTCCACATGGAAACGACCTGTTACAATCTCCCCGGGAGCACTCGCACATCGGGATCCGCAGCAAGACTCCCGCAGAGCTTAGTTAAACATCTACTCCCGTGACTCCATCAAGGTCCAAATCGCACAAACAGGTGGCAGCGTGCCCCTGTTTGAGGCCCGCTCGCTTTGTCATTCCCCTTCCACGGTAGTGCGTCCGTGATGTGGCACCTTGCGGTCACATCACATCACCGGCTCGGCGCGCAGGTCAGCGAGCGGGACCCCTGTTGGTGAGAATCACGAGGGTTTCGGGATTTAATCTGCCTCCCTCCTTTGTTCCCTCTCTCCTATCATGCCTGGGCCATTTCTTCTGCTCGCCTGCCTCCCACTCAGGCTGCCACTGCCCACAGGGTTCTAAGGGGGGGATGCTCTCATTCAGAGTCTGGTCAGACTTCTCTGGGAGCGTCCGGGGCGACACTCCACCGCCTCGTTCACTTTAACGTCCGTGTGCAGGACATGAGTAATGATACTGCATGAAAATTGAACATAGAATGACAGTGTTAGGAGACGCAAGAGGCAATTGATTTGTTAATGTTGCTGGAGTAACGGCAGAAGTGGGACTGCCGAATTAATAACGCCGGCGTTTTCCACCATTTCACTCACATACTTCTCATTCGCCCTGTCCCCTGTCTCTCTCGATTCTCTCTCTCTCTCTATCTGTTTCTCTCTCTCTCCGTTGCTCACTCTCCCTCCCTTTCTCTCTCTCTCAGATTAAAAAGGCTGCTGGAGCAGGAAAAGGCGTACCAGGCTCGTAAAGACAAGGACCACAGCCGAAGGCTAGAGAAGGTCCGAGAGGAGCTGGTCCGACTGAAGTCATTTGCCCTGATGCTGGTGGACGAACGGCAGCTCCACATCGAGCAGATCGACCTGCAGAGCAACAAGGTCCAGGACCTCAGCCAGAAGCTGCAGGAGCGGGAGCAGCGTCTGACCGCCGTGACTGGCACGGCCCAGGAAGACAGCCAGAAGGTCCTCAAGCTCGAGGTGGAGTTGGAGCACAAGGCCGCCAAGTTCTCCCAGGAGCATGAGGAGATGACCGCCAAGCTGGCCAACCAGGAGTCGCAGAGCCGCCAGCTCCGCCTGAAGCTGGCAGGCCTGGGCCACAGGATCGAGGAGCTGGAGGAGAGCAACCGAGCTCTGCAGAAGTCGGAAGAAGACCACCAGGAGCTGAGAGACAAGATGAGCGAGGGGGAATGCGGGAACTCCACCCTCATGGCGGAGCTGGAGAGCCTCCGCAAGAGGCTCGTGGAAATGGAGGGAAAAGACGAGGAGATCACCAAGACGGAGAGCCTTTGCAGGGAACTGAGAAAGAGACTGCAGGACGAGGAGTGCCATGGCAAGGAGCTGAGGCTGGAGGTGGACAAACTGCAGAAGAGAATGGTCCATCTGGAGAAGCTGGAGGGCACTTTTAACAAGAGTAAAACCGAATGTTCACAGCTCCATATCAACCTGGAAAGAGAAAAGAACGTGGCGAAGGATCTGGCTATTGAGATGGAGGCGGTGAAAAGTCGTGTGAGAGACCTGGAGGGTTCCGAGTCGAGACTCGAGAAGGTGGAAATGGGCCTGAAGGACGACCTGATGAAGCTCAAGTCCTTCACAGTGATACTGGTGGACGAGAGGAAGAACATGGCGGAGAGAATCAAACAGGAGGAGCAAAGAAGTGATGATCTGAGTAAGATGTTCAAAGCGGAGCAAGGCAAGGTCATGGAGGTCACAGAGAAGCTCATTGAGGAGAGCAAAAAGCTCCTCAAACTGAAATCGGAGATGGAGATCAAAGTGACGAGCTCGACGAGAGAGAAGGACGAACTGAAAACAAAACTCGCAAGTGAAGAGGAAAAGTGCAGGGATCTGACATGCAAGGTGAGCGCAATGAAAAAGCGCATGGACGGCCTGGAGGAGGCGGAGAGGGAATCGAGAACAACCAGGGCCAACCAGGACAACTACAGACACCCCGACGAGGACAACAAAATCAAGGAGCTGACTCTGGAAATTGAGAGACTCAAAAACCGCCTCAAGCAACTCGAGGTGGTGGAAGGTGATCTGATGAAGACGGAGGACGAGTACGACCTGCTGGAGAAGAAGTTCCGAATGGAGCAGGACAAGGCCAATGCCCTTTCCCAGTTGCTGGAGGAGATGAAGGGTCACATTGCCAGGAACAAGGCCATAGAGAAAGGGGAGGCCGTCAGTCAGGAGACTGAGCTGAGAACGCGATGCAAGATGGAGGAGGCCAAGACCAGAGACCTTCAGGCAGACGTCCAAGCCCTGAAGGAGAAGATCCACGAGCTGATGAACAAGGAGGACCAGCTCTCCCAGCTGCAAGTGGACTACTCTGTTCTCCAGCAGAGGTTCGTCGAGGAGGAGGACAAGAAGAAGAGCATGATCCAGGAAGTGGCGAGCCTCGCCAAGGAGCTGGAGGCCACCAAGCGTTACAGTCGCGCCTTGAGGCCCAGCATGAACGGCAGGAGGATGGTGGACGTGCCGGTCACCTCTGCCGCTGTGCAAACCGACCTGGTGACCAGTGAGCCGGTCGAAGAGGAAACCCCCGCCGTGTTCATCAGGAAGTCGGTCCTGGAGGAGAACCACATTATGAGCAACCTGAGGCAGAAGGGTCTGAAGAAGCCCACCGTTCTGGAGCGTTACCCGCCCGCTGCCACGGAGCTGAGCATGAGAAAGTCCTGGATCCCCTGGATGAAAAAGAAGGAGGCCATCACCGTAACTCAGACCGGCCCCGACAAGGTGGCCTCTCTGGACCACGAGGAGTCCTTCCTTCGCCCCCCCGAGGTGACCATGTCGCAGAAACCTGGCCAGCCTCTGCGCATCCGAGTAACCCCCGACCACAAGAACAGCACGGCCACCTTGGAGATCACCAGTCCTCGAGCCGAGGACTTCTTCTCCAGCACCACCATCATCCCCACCCTCGGCCTGCAGAAACCGCGGATCACCATTGTCCCCAAGCCCACCACCATGTCCTCCAAGAGCAGGGCCGGCGAAAGCTTCGGCGATCCCGAAAGGGCCAAGTCCCCGGTCACCATAACCACCATCTCCAGGGCCAAATCCCCCGAGGAGCGTCGGAGCGCCTCCTCAGACAGCGGTGCCTTCTCCCCCGTCTCCATCATCACGGTCAGCACCACCCCAGTGTCTGAGGCAGCCTCACCGGGGGCCCAGGAGATGACAACCGGCCACGCCGTGTTCAAGGTGACCCCAGACAAGCAGACAGTGCCGGCTCCTGTCAGGAAATACAACTCCAACGCGAATATCATCACCACCACTGAGGACAACAAGATCCACATCCACCTGGGCCCGCAGATCAAGCGGTCTGCAGAGGGAGGCAGCAGCAGCAGTCCCATGGTCACCGTCAGGCCCCTGACCGTGAGCACGGAAAGCAAAGACACCGCCACAGGGACGGTGCTTCGCTCGCCACGCCACCCGAACGCCACCCCGGGAAAGACCACCCCCAGCAAGGTGACGAGCAGCATCACCATCACCCCCATCACCTCAGCACCCTCCAGACCAACACAGTCAGTGGTGAGTATCATACGTGATCTGTTTCATCGCACAATCATTCTCGTATTCTGTCCTCTCAGTATGTTAGCTGAGTTGTCAATTTCATAGTAAAACTATGAAATGATGCACTGGGGTCAAGTTTACAGTTTGATTCAAATATTTGTGACCTTTGAGACAGAAATATCTAAATGTTCTCCAATCTTCTATATTTCAGTTGCTTCTGAAATGTTTCAAAATGATATCAGGTGGTGTGTGCTCCCTAGATAGCACTCTATCAAGGTATATAAACAATTGAATACATTCCCTGTGAATAATACTAACACTGGAATGAATTGATGATTGACGGTAGAAGGGCCATTCAAAGGGTCTTGTGTGGAAACACAAACACTGTACTGGCACCGACTGACCATGTTGTTCCTCCCCTTTCACTAAAAATGGACCAGTGATGACCAATTTGGATGTTTTACTAAAGTGGGCAAACCTTCACATTAGGAAGTAGAAAAGCAGAAATGAACATCACACAGTTTAACAACATTTCTAACCTATTTGGCACAGCTTTGAAAACACACTTGCCCAATTCTTTGTTTAATGTAACAGATATTGTATTAAAAATGTGCAAAGCTATATGCAGCATGGTGACATTCCTTAAAAACACGATTGTGGCTATAAATATGAAGACACACAATGACGTTTTAGATTTACAATATCCAAGATGGCCACCCCTTGTCATCCCAAACTGCCGTAAATGACGTTTATTTCTATCATGGAATGTATGCGTTTTCCTATACTGTAGCTTTCTTGCTTAAATTCAGTGCTCCCAAAAATGCACTTGCAGTACATTTTAAAGGAGGATGTTAATTGATGACGATGTTCGATTTTTGTCTCAGTGTGCATGTTGTATGATTTATTTCAGCCCGGTTCGGATGTGCAGTCAACTCGGGCCGCGGCCACACGAATCCCTGTGTCAAAAGGTATGAAAACGGGGAAGGCGGTTCTGGGTATGTCCACGGTTACCAGGTTAGAGTCACGAGCAGAGAGCCAGTCAATGAAAATAGAAGTGAGGAAGTCTGCAGTCTGCAGATCTGTCTCCTCGGGGGGAGGGAAGAGCTGAGAGCCACACGCTGCCATGGAAACACACCTCCCAGGACTCCACATGATTCCCCGCTTATCCTGTCTTCTTCCAAAAACAGACAGGGCACATACAAAATGCTTATCTGCACAGACACACTGCAGGACATCTTTACGATTTAAGACACAGCATACTGTAGCTTTATATATATATATAGACAGATTCAGTGAGCATTTTTCCTGTACAAACGATGATATTGCTTTGTCCGCACATTGTATTTTGAAATATATGTTTGTCCTGTTTATCCATTCGTTTTTCAAGCTGTCAGACTGACACAAAGGCGTTTCCATTGCATGTTTTCATGTGCCTGAATGCAATGCTTTTTTTGTTTTAATTGACACAATCAGACTAATTCTCATCAGGATTTTCACACTGTGAGTAGACATTTTTGTTTCATGATTCATTTTGCCAATACCATGTATATTTCACCCTGACTCATGGAGGTTTCCGGATACCAAATCTCCCTGAAATGTGTGTATAAAAGCCAATTTGATCATTTATCTTCCACACGTATTTGTTGCACCAGAAAATAAACTTTTTCTTTGAAACACAACATAAGACTTCTGGATATCCGTACACCATTGATATAAAAAGGTTGCAGAAGCCAAATGGTCAGTGAAGTAAAGTTTTCGTGTCATGCAAAGCATGCACTATAGTGTATGTACTGTAGGTGAGTAAACATTACAGTAGGAAGCCTCCATCTAGCAATACCTTTTCTGTTTTCGGTGACTCATCTGCAGAACAGCCCAAACAAATTACGAACATGACCTGTAATGTCATCATCCGGCTTGCATGAGATGTATAAGCCACAAATCAGATTGTAGATAAAAAGTCATCCGTCTAATTTTTAAGGGGAATTTTTCCTGCAAATATCAAAGCCAAGGACACAGACGTTACCTGGGTTGAATGTCAAACGAATACAGTTGTTTCTCTTAGTGTTAGTACTTCAAAACGACCCTTGATTGCAAAGTTGTTAATTTTGCTTATGGCAAAGCCTTTTTCTCAGTGAGTCAGAGAACTTTACAGAGAGAGTATAAGAGAGATTCCCAGAGTGGAAACAGAAGGAGACAGATCATGTATTGGCCCAGATTCCTGATATGATCTAGCGTGGCTGTAAAGGATGTGATTGATGGACTTCCTGAGGACCCACCACAGCATGTGACACAATGTATAGTTGAGGGCAGCACATTTGGGTGTCAGGCATGACATTTTATATTCACTTTGGTATTTTTGGTAGGATATAGACCAAACAGAGACTTGTAAAATAAATTAATAAGGTAAAATAAACAGACAAAAGATTATTTACATGATGATCATTCAAGTATGGCCTTTTCACATAGAGAAACAGGTTTTTATTCGATCCTTTTATTCAATCCTTGATACTCCAATCCTTAATTGCGTTTAACAGCATGTTAAATAGATGAAAACTGTACAAAAGGGAAAAGGGCTGTGACAAAATGATGGCATGAAGTCACGTAACTGTTGGCCTGTGTCTCTTGTACCAATTCTCTGTTTCTCTCACTGCCTACTGCTTTTTTTGCTCTCCTGATGGCCTCCTTTCTCTTCCACTCATCTCATCTCTCCAGATACACACACTGACAAAATAATATTGTAGGAGTCTCATTCAGCTCTAATCACTTCCAACACAGCCCCCTTTAAGTCCCTCCCATCTTCCCTCTTCTCCTGACCCTTTTCGTTTCCTAAACCAAAACATGAATGCAGAAAATATGGGAAATTGCTTGCTTCAAAAGCATCTCAAATACTGTAAAGGCACTAGAAGAATGTCTCTATTTATAAATAAACAGCTCCCTCACATGGACAGATGTTGACATAACTATATAAGCGTGCAAACATTGAGAGCAAATAAAAAACGTATTCCTCTGTTTGGAATAGGTCAGCAATACAGTATGTACATTTAGTCATTTTATTTACATTTACATTTGTAGGCATGTAGGCATTATGTACAATAAATCATCAATTATGTACAATCATTTTGAAATGGAGAACTTCACATAAACATCCAAGGGATCTATTGATTGACCACTAGTCACCTCATTGACTTTTTTCCACAGATGTACCATAATCAAAACCATAATTAAACAAGGATGTGGTAGGATATCCTGAGATCACAAAACAAAACAGATCCGGGTCCAGATAGAAAAATTCCACTCAAGGTGCTGATGCTCTCATTGTTAAGACTTGATTAAACATGGCCTCTGAGTAATTAAGAAATACTTAAATCTGTAAGCAACCTTCCAATCTAAACTGATAACAAATGACCGATGCAAAACGTATCCCACTATCCTAATGAGCTAGAATGGATGAACAAAGGTTTACATAATCAGTCAAATGAGGCAAATAAGAAAGACTCACTGATGTCAGGGTTCAAGGGAGGGCATCCCTGGATAGCCAACAAAGCAGTGCAGATGGAGAGAGATGGGTAGCAGACCAAAGCAAGGCATGTTCATAATAAGGGCGATGGCTTCAGTTGAGTCCCCTCTCTTGGGAGAAGCATCTGGAAACCAGGGCTGTGTATTTGTGAAAAGCTGAAACACAGAGACTCACAACAAGGACATTTGACTTTGATTTCGGCTACATCCTGCACATGTAAGCCATCATCCCACTGGGGTTGATTTTGGTGGCTCAAACCATCACTCCTGGTTAAACCGTCGGAGGCAATTTAAAAAAAAACATTTTTAGTCATTTAGCAGACGCTCTTATCCAGAGCGACTTACAAAAAGTACAGGGACATTACCCCCAAGGCAAGTAGGGTGAAGTACCTTGCCCAAGGACACAAGGTAATTTGTCTCAGCCTGGAATCGAACCGGCAACCTTCAGATTAATAGCCCGATTCCCTAACCGCTCAGCCATCTGACTCCCTAAATATAATGGTACAGTCTACTCTCAATTTACGGAGGATCCCATCTGTTATTTTACTGGACAATGGCAACAAGGGTCACAGTGTGGATCCATAGACAATAAATGTTAATACTACTAATACTATTAACAAACATTTGCCTGCTGAGTTATACAGCAATTTCATAAACATCTTCATGCCATTGTGCTGACTTAGGACATCATGTTTTTAACTTGCAACATTCCGACCTGTAATCTGTAACTTTTTAATTCCCGGCTTGGCAAAAGGTTAGTTAGCTGAACTATGATTTCTTCGGTGAGAATACTAGACATTGAGAGAATACACCCACTAGAATGATAAAGGTTTTCAGCTCCACTCTGTTTGTCAAATTGCCTTGTACAATTCGGTTGGTCAACCCTCAAGGTAACATAAAAACATTTCCATATTTTGATGTTGGCTTTCTGGCACAACATGCCACTCATTGTGCTAAACAACTTTTGTTCCCACAGGAAATGTTATGCACTATGTGATTGAGCCTAGATGAACATTGATGTGGATTTCCTTCACCTTCTCTGACAACAACTCTGGAGTGCAACTCTTTTGTCATTGTGTGCTGCCACAGAGTCATCAACATCCTCGTAAGGGAAAACATTGAGCTGAGGTCTTGAGGGGCAGATGTGTGTGAAGTGTCTATGACATTTCTGAAATGAATTGGGTTGGGATTTGACTGAGAACTAATGCAAATGATCCTGGAGAGATACAGTATACAAATGTAACTGAGTAGTTGTTCAGGAGTGCACATAAAACCCCTAAATATGTATTATCTACAGTGTGTAAAAAGATGATGCAATTTATAATAGGCCGAATTTAAATGACTAAAGTATGTGACATTGAAATAGCCAATATTCTCTTCAGGGTAAATTGAGGCAAATTTTGCATATTGACAGCTTTTGAGGGAGCCACATTTTGATGGATTGATCAAGATAAGATAGGGAGTGATAACACTGAACACAAATATAGTTAACAATTGTTACAATATTTCTTGTCACTATAGTGTTGTGTAAAAACAGAGAGTTAGGTTTTCTCCCAATTATAATCATCCCTACACATGATTTGATGATTTAAACTATTGCTATTGTTATAAAAGTGCTTCTCATGAAGAGGTGGAGGAGAGTGTGGGTGGCATTAAATATACTGGCATATCAAAGTACTTTGACATTTTCGGTTCCTAGCAGGTAACAGAACAAGCACAACATCTTTCCTGAGATTAATGAATTTCTGTTTTGTATCTTGCAATGTTGAACTTTTTGAAGCAGTCATTAAACAAGCATACTTGCATTTCTTTTGTGACTGAATATGATTTAGCCTACTGTACTGTGTGGCTCATTGCAATGACAAGCAATTTAATTATAAAGAGCATCCTTTTACTACAGATCTCTGCTTGTGTTTGACCCAATAAAGCACTGTGACATATTTTGTCATCATTAATAATTTTTGTTCTGTTCTGATTTCAGTCATCATAAAAAGATGCACTGTAACCGTCTTTATATTGGTGACGTCACAAGCCGTTGAACTTAAAAGGAAACGTAGGAAACTTCCTGGTCTGTATGAGTAGGTTTGTCTATGGTTATCTATCATAGCAAGAGTTTATTCGATTCGGTTTGTTGCTTGTTAACATATTATTCATCATACTCTGCCAAACTTGGCGTAAAGCCTATCTGACATAGTCCAGGAATAGAAATTAGCTAGGTAGCTGCGTCTCGTCAGCTGACTTTAGCTAGCCTAGCTGCAGTAGCCTAGTTGTTGCCAGCAGCACAGCAGTGTTATGATGGCGTCTAGCTACAACGCAAAGGAGGAAGACGGTCTGCATACAATCGCAGGACCAGGTGGAGGAACTATCAAAAATAAAAAGCCTGATAACACAGCCTTCAAACAGCAACGGCTGCCCGCATGGCAACCCATTTTGACAGCGGGCACGGTTCTTCCTGCCTTTTTTGTTATCGGGCTAATCTTCATCCCCATTGGCATTGGCCTCTACGTAACGTCCAACAACATCAAGGAGTTCGAGGTAAGCCAGCTAGCACTAGCTGCTTTAATACCTGTTGCACCATAAACTAAACCAATAGATCAGCTACTCAGCTTCTTCTTAATGGCCCCAAGAGGGCAAGTCACGAAATGTATTTGTTTATAATATATTGTATATAATATATTAGATATTAATATATAATATATATACATTTTATTTTGCAGATTGATTACACTGGGGTAGACATGTCCAGTCCTTGCTTTAATTGCTCCCAAAGTTTCAGCTGGAACAGCTCAAAGCCTTGTACATGCGTGTTGCCTTTCTCCTTAGAACAACCATTTGAGGTAAGAGAGATTGTGTATTGAGTGTGCTGAATCTGTGGAACTCTTGTGACCATTATAATCAAATGTATTTATTTCAACAGAGCAACGTATTCATGTATTACGGCTTGTCGAACTTCTATCAAAATCACAGGCGGTATGTTAAGTCTAGGGATGACAGTCAACTGAATGGAGACAGTGGTTCTCTAACGGTAAGAATATTCCTTAATATAGGAGTTTAAATTCATTCTCTCCCAACTATATGTTATGTGATTCATCCTGTTTAAATACTATATGTGTATTATTATTTACAGAAACCCAGTAAAGAATGTGAGCCTTATGCTTTTAATGAAAACAAGGCCATTGCTCCATGTGGAGCTATTGCCAACAGCATGTTCAATGGTGAGACAGTTTTGTGCTCTGTATTTATCATAAAAAGGCCATCATTATGAAGGTTCATGTTGGTTAATCAACATTTCCTTTGACACCTTGATATTAGATACATTGGAGCTGTTTTACTTTGACCCTAATGGAACAAGGGTTCAGATCCCTTTGATGAGGAAGGGAATTGCGTGGTGGACAGACAAGCATGTGAAATTCAGGAACCCTGATGCTAATAACCCCAACCTGACAGCTGTCTTCCAAGGTGACTACGCAAGCAGATTACACAACACAATATCAACCACGGATGGTGAATCTGAAGCAAGTAGCTGACTTGTCTTTTCCTGTTCTAGGCACGACCAAGCCAATCAACTGGCGCAAGCCTGTCTATGAGCTTGACGATGACCTGGAAAATAACGGCTTCATTAATGAGGACTTTATCGTGTGGATGCGAACAGCTGCCTTGCCTACCTTTCGCAAGCTGTACCGTATTATTCAGAAGAAGAACAACATGACCCCAACTCTTCCCCGGGGCAACTACACCTTGGAAGTCACATACAGTATCCTTCCTCTGAGGCCTCAAGCCGCCCTACATAAAGAACCATGAGGGTTAGACCCAAGTAGTGATAGCCGCTGGTAACAGAAAGGCATCACTGCCTTGTATAAAAAATAACGCATGCTTAATCCTCCTAACAATTGATAGAAGTTGCATTGTCAACATCTATGGTTTCCTCCTTAATGTATCCCAGACTACCCTGTCCGGAGCTTCGAGGGGAGGAAGCGTATGATCCTGAGCACCATCTCCTGGATGGGGGGCAAGAACCCCTTCCTGGGCATCGCTTACATCACTGTGGGCTCTGTGTGCTTCTTCCTGGGGGTGGTGCTGCTCATCATCCACCACAAATATGGCAACCGCAACAACAGTGCTGACATCCAAAATTAAGATCGTGTTTGGATATGTTGCATGGACAGCGATACAGCACACTAGGTTATTGTCCTTCATGCCTGGCTTTGGTTTAGATGAATGGCTTGCTTTGTCATTTATTTGAGAAAAAGACTGATGCACTGTGCGAATGAGTTTGTGGGATAGCCACATGTCTGGTTCTTGAATTTTTAGGTTTGTGCGTACTGCTGAATGCCATTATTCTTCTTAAGGTCTTTTGCTACTGTTAAAAGCTGTTGTCTTGCCAGTACCTTGAATACAGCTATGTGTAAAGTATATGCAAATGTTAGTGCCGATAGTGCAATTCTAATCCAGATAACATTTTTGTTTTTATAATTTATAGAGCATGGTTTCTTATTTTGAAACATTCCTCATCTTCAAGCTAATCTGGAATTACAAAGTGCAACTGCATCAATAGTTACATTCATGATGGTAGTATTGCAACATATAATGTCAGTAACAATGTTAATGTCAGTTTTTATAGCCTTTATGGTCTTCATTTTTTTTTTCAGTTTACAATGCAGGTGAGTTTTGCAAGCTTTTTTTGCTTACAATTTATTTTTATTAAGTTTATGGCACTTATTTATTTGAGTTGTTATTTCAGTTGTTGAGAATGCAGAGGTACAAAAAATGTTTTACTGTCTGATAAATTTAATTTATTTATGTTGGAACCAAAACATTTGATGTTATAATAATGTTTTAAATGAATCTGCACTTTATATATCTGCCGTTGATTTTATTGTGTGTATTTAAACTTCTCGAAGTAGACAAACTTGCTGGATAGTCTGTTAAATGTGCTTGACAAATAAAAATTCAAATGTGCTAAAATGTTTTCAACTTTTCCCTTATTTTGGATAAGCACAGACAATTCATAAATGTTGCCATGGCATTTTTTGTATTGAATTCACTATGAAAAGTCCTGTAACATCAGGTAGCGCACTAGCCAACGCTTCAAACATCTCCAGCCCATGTGTGGCGGTATTTTCACTGCAGTCGTGACGCGTCAGTTAATACTCCACCGAAGAAGAAAAGGCGGAAATTTAGTTTTACCAGTGTCCTTGTGATCGCGGCAAAAGATGTACCGGCACATTTCAGTAAGTCTAAATTGGTAGGGAATCTATGAGGCATTTTTACTGTATGGTGTTATCTTGACCATTTTGTTTGTAGTCTTAGAATATTACGGTTGTAACACGCTTGAGAAATTCAAGCGTCTTCTATTTTGGGGTCATTTCAGGACACTTCCTTGACTTCCTTAACAGCGACCCGGTACCGCAGCTATACAAGCAATGCTACCTAGATACACATTTTTTTGACAAGTTAATCCAATCCGGTGCGACTGAAGGGCCAAATTTAGTTGAATATGAGTAACCTTTAGTTGTGTCCGTTTACGTCCTAATTCACATTATTAGTCAGGAGCTTAGTAATAATGCTTTTTCTGTCATTAACAGGCACTCCAGCAGGTGTCGCGGCGGACGCTCAGCAGTAGCGTGCGCAGGGAAGTGGAGAACAAAGTCCCTGGGAAACAGAAGTTGTTTCAGGTACAGTGACGTACATCAGTCTCAAGTGTAATAGAAGTAGCCACATTTAAGGATGAGCTCTTTAAACCTTCATCTAGAAAATACCTCTCTTAAGTCATTTCTACAAGTTGCCTATTGTTGTAAACCGATCACTTCATGAGACCTTTATTGGTGGTTAGTCAACTGGTCTGATCTCCACCCTGTAGTTTGTCTGCATATGAATCCCGAATCCTATATACTGTACTGTGGCAAACTGTGGCTCTACAGATAAGTATATCTCACGGCATCCTACTGTGTTGAATTAACAGATTACATTCTGCATGATGCACGTGTGTGTCAGTAGAATGATGTAAGTGTGTCATTAACTTTTGCGTAGGCTATTCAAAGAACACAATTTATGCAACAACCTGGAGGGGACATGTTGCATTGTCACATGCTTAGTAATCACTGATTAAAAACACTGCTTGTATGTGTAATGAAAATACATATAAGGCAATAATATGCCCACGTCTTTGGAGAGTGTTTAATGGAATCAGGGAGTAGATGGAAACTTGAATGATCTTTAAACAAGAAAGAGATATGCACGTGCCCATAGTTAGCGGTTTGTTATTCATCCTGACTAGGAGGACAATGGGATACCAGTTCACTTGAAGGGAGGAGCCAAAGATGCTCTCCTGTACAGAGCGACAATGGGACTGACTATTGTTGGTAAGTAAAGGGTGGTTGCACTCATTGTTTCATGTATAAGATGAGTCTTTGTAATTGCACAGTTGTGTTCTAGCCCAGCAGTGACACCCAACTATAGAAGACATGGGACTGCATTGGTAAATACATTGGACATAAACACATTTTGAACTCCATTGCAGGAACTGGACTTGTTGTGTATGAACTGGTTAAAGCAGCATTTCCCCAGAAGAAGGCGTAAACCATCTCCTGCACTCACCACCTCGGTTCACAATGTGTTGTAAAAAGGTGTTGGTCTTCGTCCTGTGTATCCTGCTATAATGGCGTTCATTACAAGTTGTTCATTAGATCAATATTTATTTCTTGTACTCTGAGGAAAATTAAAGAAGCCTCTCATTACTAACATTTCTGGTCTTTTTGGTTTGTGTCTATTTATTCCACTAACCATCAGTGGTAAAATAGCTTTGCAATTATGACAGTGACGGTAGGAACTCCATAATGGTTTTACCGAAATACCCTGCCCCTTATGAAGGCTATAAACATTTGTGGCAGACTACATCTGGATATGTTCAATGAGTGTCTGGATATGGAAAGGAAAATCATAGAGCAAAGGAAATTATATATTTTTTTAAATCTTCAAAAGGTTTCCATGGGAATATGACACCGCATTATTGATACAATCCTATATTGATATAAACAAGTCAAATACATGCTAAATACATAGTGGTGTTTTAAACATGAAAAACGTGTGGAAATATGAATTACGTTAGAATCAGCAATAGCGTTTGACGGAAGTCAACATAAATGAACCAGTGGCTGGCTATACATTGTCCGCATGCATTTTAATTCTATCGTCACTAGAGGGCTATGTTTTCAAACAAATGGTCACGCACTGCGTTTTAAATGGTAATGATAATGTGATGCAGGCTCAGCAATTTATTTTGGATGGACAGCGCCCATGTCATTCTAATGGCTTAAACGTTTTGTTTAATGATCCCACTGAACAATAGTAGGACTCGTTATATCATAATCCGATGTCTCCCGCAATTATGCGACTCATCATGCAGTCTGTTCCAATTACAAAAATGTTTTGCCTGACTATCTAATTCATATGTTTCCTCTGCAATGGACTTTCGAAATGTGGGTCAAACAATTACTTAAATAACTTGGCCCTTTTAGAAGTTCATTTTGTCTACAATTAAGTACTGACTTACTTAACTGGCTTTTCAGTAAATGCTTAGTTGTCTCGGTTCCAAAGCAGATGTCATGATCAGACGACTGGCTAAACACACAAGAGCATCATTGCAAAGGAATGCAACAATTTATGTAAAAGTTTCCTAAAGTGTATCCCCGCACACTGTGAAAGGTTACATATTTCAGTCCGTGGCAGGATTCCTTGCTTGTGTGTCGTAAGAGCTTACGATACTGAAGGGAGAGTTGGGAACAGCCCCCTATTAAGTAGCAGTTTGTAAAAAGATTCTTCCCATTTGGAAAGAGGCTTCTTATCTGGGACCTCCACAAGTGAGCTCTGAGTTTTTCTCTGGACGATCTTCTCCTCAGTGAAACGTACTATCTCCATTTTTTAAGCAGAAGTTACATCCTCGGAAAGGCTTTCTTATTTTCACTTTAATATCACATCCGCAGGTCAGTATTGCTTTTAGCCTAATATGATGCCATTCACACCACCCATCATTTAAAAGTTTTTGCTTTTTCCAAATCGATATTCTTCTTGATATTTCTATAATGTCCAAGGGTTAATTGTTAGTTTTTGTTAAATCCCCGATTAACAAAATGGACATCAAAGTTGTGTTAGGCTAGTACGTTTGCTAAATTAGTTACAGAATTGAAATGATAAACAATTGACGCATAGGTTTTTTAATGTATCATTAAAATGGGGGACAATGATGAATTAAACTGGTAAGGCTTTTTGCAACTTTTAACTTTCAACGTGTAGACCTGCTAAAAAGTATTTTCACCTACATTTGGTTTTATACTAGGATTAGTGATATTATAATGTTCCGCGTTTATCATAGAGTTATCAAGCATCATTCTATTCAGAAGATTTAGTACCAGTCAGCTTTCTGGCCAACTTTTTTGTATTGCGTATAGTTTTTCTCTGGACAACGTTTTGAACGTTTCTGAGAAGTCATTCAGATTGGCACTCAGATTGGCACACTGATTTATATACCTGTCTCTATCGACGCCAAACGCAGGCAAGTTGTAGCATATTCAGGGCTGTAAGGGGGTGACTGCAACGATGCATCCTCAGGTGGCGCGCATAACAGTGAAAAGGCAATTCCACTGCAGCGGCTGGAGCTGAAAGTTTCAAAAGTTTACGTTTATCTATTAGCATTTTCATTTGTAAATATATGAATGCATAATTATTGTGAAACATAATTTTAGAATGGACTTATGTCATATGGTCTTTATAATGGTTATTGAAGAGAGTTTGGCAAGAAACCAGTGCGTAATTGCTCGTTCTTTTTGTAGCTTCATTCATGTGCTGCTGAGCCAGAAAGAAGGAGAGAAAAATGAAGATAAGGCTGTCTCTGGCAGCGACTGCCCTTCTCGCAGTGCTACTAGTATCATCCGTCGAGGCCCAAGGTAATATTACCCGCTTTTCCTCAACCCCCCCATTACATTTCAAATTTCACACTCAAACACACCGTTCTGCCAACTCGATCGAGGTCTCCAGTCTCGGAGGCTTTTAGATTCTAAACGAATAAATGTTGCAGAAATAAATGAGTCTGTATGCCATTTCTTCCACCGAACCACGTCTTTTGAAGTTGTCTTTGATTTGGTTCTGTACTGCGTTTGAGAGAAATAATGTAAGTTTATACTTCAAATCCTGTTTCTGAGTGTAATTGTATAGACTTAACTGTTCTCTCCTTCAGAGACCGTACGTTTTAACAATGTATTTGGGCCCCCAGTAAGATCAGTCGGGGCCACTCCCCAGATGCAGTGGTCTATTTTATTCGCTAGGAGGAGCTCTTGTTCGTAATGTGTTTTAATGTGACACTGACAACTCAGTCCTACTTGCCAACATCTACAGTATGTACGCCCTACCATGTGGAATAGTAAAAAAAAAAAAAAAAAAAGACGTCCAAATGTTATTATAAAAATTGCTAAAACGTTTTGAATATCTTCATAAATTATTTATCAAAGTCGTTGGAAGGTAACATTTAATTACCGTAAAGTTATATCAAGTTATATTGTGTTACGGTCCTAATTAGGCATCTCAGAGTGTTGATCTTGCATCAGTTTTGTCATTTGGGTGGGATAATGTGCATACAGGGAGATCTAAACCAAATTCCTTCTCCTTATCCTATAGTCTTTTATGTATATAATTGCTCTGATCAAAACCTGACCCTGATGAATCTCTTCAGACAGCTCTTTAGTACTTGACAGGACACAAGATGTTTCAACAATATTCTAATATTCTAAGTATGAATGATTTTGAACTCAAATCTATGGAAAAAGGAACTGAACGCCTCTCTAGTTTCATTTTGGAAAAAAATGAGCTTGTGGCCAAGTTTCCTCTCCTTGTCTGTTCTGATGGAACGGAAAGACAAAATAGGAGTTTCACATTATTTTCCAAAGACTCTCAGGCTAAAACGCTCATATGATTCCCTTCAGCGTTCCTTCAGAACAAAGATTTGCATATAAAACATATTTTCCCATATTAGAAACGACTTTGTATTAGCTACATTGCAGTTATGGTCACATGAAGAAGTCATAACCCATGAACAAGAGCCTATAACCTTACCCTTCGGGGTGTTAGCTAAGACAAAGTGGTATTTTCTGTACTAGGGTTAGGTTTCTGTAAAAGTGTTTGACATGTTGAGACCAGGTCTCAAACGGACAAGAATAAAATGCTCGAAAGGCAGAGTTACAGCTGGTTGTCATGGATCGCATTTTAGACCTGCACACACCGCCACAGTTTAAACCACCTGAAACCTTGTGGGTACGTGTGTGCACGTTTGTATGCGTGTACTCCTGAAGCACTGCTATGTGATGATCATGTGTGTAGTAACTGTACGATCATAAATGGCCCAATCGGAAACGGATGCAGCAGACCGTGGGGCTTGAGTTGATTTGACAGGTTGGTGGTTCTCATTTTTGCTGTCCTGTACTGGTCAAGCTTTGCTCAGGTTATATGAGTCATGGCTTTTCAACAATATTTTAGAATGGTATTCTTCCTCCCTTCATTCTAGTTTCATAGGGTTTCTTTTATTTAGCTAGTACAGTATGCCTCCAACTAACGCAGTAGATTTGAGCACAGTGCATTGTATATATATCTTGAACCTATACACTGTGTTTTTTTTGCTTTATACATTTGAATGTACACGTACTGTAGATTCCTTATTCACACTGGTCGCTTTTAAAGCTAGACATGACAGAGCTCGACTTTCAGATCAAGAGCAGACAGCATGGATTCTAATGTTCCCCTCTCCCAACCGAAGAATATCATTTTAAAATATTACAAAATATTCTGTAGTCCGTCTTGTACATGAAAACTTATGTCCGGTGCTACAAGTTGTGTCCAACAACTTTTCATGTACATGTGCATGACTATAAAACAATGCAAACAGTCCCCCGTGATGGTTTTGAAACTGAATTTGTATGTGCCTCGTGTTACTTCTTTTTCTTTCACTGTGTGTGCAATTCTTTGAGAAAAGATGTACACGTGTCTTCAATGACGGTGTATTCTTTTAAGAGGTTTGCAATGGATGGCAGTTGTAGAAATAGGTGAATCCAAAACAACAAATGTACGAGTATCCTATCTTGACTCCATTGTAAAAACCAATGCCAAATGTTTCAATGTTCCTCTTTGTCAATTTAACAGTTAACTAGATGGCATGCGTTGGATTGACTTCATGGGCAGCATGCAAGATGTTACATAGTTACAAAATAATGTTTTATGTATGCTTAGACAGCCATGTTCTACCACTTTGGCCTTTGGCACTTTATGAGCGCAGTGTTTTTTCCCCTCACTACATGCTTGAGTTGTTGGGACAGCTCAAACTAATGTCATTTTTCTCCAAAATGGCTTCTCCTGTCTGTAACGTCCTTAAGCTGTGTCACCATGTGTCACCATGTCTTGTTTGCCCCAACAATGAACATGACAACTTCAGTTCTGAAGTGTTGATTGTTGGGTACACCCTTGTGCTGCTTGTGTTGTACAACATCTTCTCATTGATCAATACACTCTTTTCCACAAACGTTGGCATTAACATGGCCGACTCTTCTTTTCACAGTTGATGCACCTTCAGACTTGAGGTTTAAGATTTTAAATGAGAACACAGTGCAAATGACATGGGGCCTGCCCTCAAGTAGGATAGAGGGCTTCCGACTACAAGTTGTCTCAGACACAGGTGAGTGACCTTACAGCTGCAGGTTCACTCAAGCCAAAATGTCTGCATTACACAGTACATACACACATATTAACAACAGCGACTGAAATCAACAAATGGCTCACCAATGCCTTTGCAAACAGAAGAACACATGTATTGCTTCATTGTGACAAATTGCGACCTGTGCATGTATATCCACAGTAATCTTTGTGACTTAGGATCAAAATGAAGATGGGCTGATATTAAGAGTCATACTGGCATTGCTTTCCTGAATGACCCTGTAACCTCATGTTCAACCGAGTCACCTATTCCTGACATGGTGTTGACTTTTTTTGGCGTTCAGATGAACCATCACGAGAAATAAACCTCCCTGCCTCTGCTACCAAGACGTCAATCACAGATTTGACTCCAGACGTGGATTACGCAGTGACCATCTCCTCATATTACGGATCAGAGGAAAGTCTACCCCTATCTGGCCAGATCACAAGTGAGTCACATACTTTGTGAGTTGACAATATAGAGGAATGACTAAGGAACACGGTAAATGGTTCCCCGTACAGAGGGAACCCCCGACATCCAAGTCCTAGCAGAAATGGAGTCTGTTGTAACTTAATGTGAACTGCCTGGTGGGGAGGGTTCTTTGGCAGCGCCACACAGGGCTGATTAGACAAACCTAAGCAACTCAGAGTCTTTAGAGATTACAGAGGACAACCGGGCGGAACTGATTGGCATTTTACCGTACGATCTGAGTGCTTTGTTTAGCCTGCTCACTGAAACCACAAGACTTTATCTTGTACGAGACGACCACATCAAATAACGCGTTGTTGATACCATCGACAAATCTTTTGTGCTCAGACCGAGTAACATGTTTAGTCTGTCCTTAATGCTATACAATGATCCGTTTCCATGGTAGGGGCTGATGCGTTCCAGTGTCTGATGTTTGCGTTGTCCCATTGCTTGTGTTTCAGTCCAATCAAGTGGTGCAATTGGAGGTCCCAGGAAACCGCTGGTCACAGATGCAGTCAGTAAGTCCAATACATACAGGATTTATGTGATGAGCTTTCCATTTTTTCATTTCTACTTACTGCTTCTGTGTTCTTTCCATTGCTGTGTGGTCAGCAACAGAGGGGAGTTTCCACCGATTCAATGCCCCATTGTAAAGACTAATACATTTTTTTTAAACCACATAAATGTAGAAGAAGAAAAAAATGGGTAATCATTAACTTGGTCAGGCCGGTCAATCGCGCCAGTATGGGGGAGTTTGCACATGCTCAGTGTCGGGGACGCACAGTGAAGGGTGTGGAGTTAGAAGCGGTGTCAAGGCCACTGGTGCAGGAGCTGAATAGAAGCCCAACCCTGAAGGCAGGGAGAGAAGTGGAAACCATTACAGACTCGAGTTTACAAGAGCTCCGTGGCCTCCCCCCAGATGATGTAGGCTGCTGCTGCTGGGGAAAACCTCACTGGTTTAGTACCTCCACATCGTACGATTTGGGAAAGAAAGCTGAGGGAATAATCCGGAGCAAATGTACTTCCTCAAATCTTTCGCTGCTTTCCCAAAGACCAGCTCCACTACGGGGCCTCGCCTCAACTGTGAGATGTAGCAATATGGCCTGTATACAGAGTAACACACAGAATTGAATCTCCATAGTTCCTCTGTAGAAGATGAGGGCCAAGGGGTCTGTTTTCTTCATACGTTAACGTTATGCATTTTGGAAAGGGGGGAAAAAAATGTTGGATCCCATTTAGCCTCTAGAGGCTCTTTTCACTGTTTCATTGTAAGGTATTTCCCCCTCAGCGCTCTTTATGTTGTTGCTTTTGGTCAGCGATTTCGCTTTTGGGACTTATAAGGATACGGAAACGGGACATGGTTCCTTCTAGAAACGTGTCTTCAGGTCAAAGCATTTGCCTACTCCACATTTCCACTGTAGATTGACCTATGCTCCTTTTTGATCCCCCCTACCTCCTTCCTTCCCACCTTCCCACTCTCCTTCTCACCCAGAGTGCTCCTTCAGTGCCATCACTGACCTGGTGTTTCTGGTGGATGGCTCATGGAGTACTGGAAGGGAAAACTTCAAGTCCATCCGTAGCTTCATATCAGCCATGGCGGGCGCCTTTGAGATTGGCGAGGACAAGACCAGGGTGGCCGTGGTACAGTACAGCACTGACTCCAAAACCGAGTTCAACCTGAACCAATACCACAAACGTGGAGATCTCCTCCGGGCCATCAACACCTTAACTTACAACGGTGGAAACACCATGACAGGTACCGACAAGACATCCTACAGGCTGGATGTGGTTATTTGAAGCCTATCATTCTTGGATTGGTTCTGTTACGAAGAGGTCGTTGATCAGGTGTCGTACGTTGTGCCTATAGGTGAATCCATGGACTACCTCTTGAAGAACACGTTCACAGAGGCTTCCGGGTCCAGGAAAAGCTTCCCCAAAGTGGCCATGATCATCACCGATGGGAGGTCTCAGGGCCCCGTGGAGAACTTTGCCAAAAAGCTGAGGAACATGGGAGTAGAGATCTTTGTCTTAGGTACGTGGTCACAGCTCTACTCGTCTGGCATCTCACGCCTCAGGGGTTCTTCAGAGGTTTTCCCTCTGTCTCTGCTGCAATGGCAAGACAAAGGGTCGACCAGTCTATATGATATGAATGGGTTTCAATTATACTCCCCATGTGGTCATACTTTCCAACCGAAAGGGAAATAAAAGAACGAACCCAGCCTCTGGTACTTTGGTCAATGAAAAAGGGAGGATTATCACATAGGAAATCCAGCTGGATATCTTTAAAAGAGGAAACGTGTGGAAAAGTAGTATTTAATTTCCTGTCTTTATAGATCACTTGTTTCACCCAGTATTTATAACTCTCAGACGTGAAGAAGAATGCATCGGTTTATTCCGATTCTGAAGGATTTTTATGAGCCGCCATGGACTTTACGAGGACTGTTTTGGGTTTATGGGTGTTGTCTCTTAACTATGAATAATTAAAACTGAATTTGGTGTGTGATCAGAATGATGACGCCTGTATGGAACATTTCCCCATTTTAATGGGGAACCGTAGACATTTATATCACCATTTTCTTTCTTTTTTTCATTCAATGTAGGGATCAAGGGAGTAGATGAGGAGGAGCTTAAACAGATTGCTTCAACCCCCTACCAGACCCATGTCTACAATGTGGCCGACTTTAACCTGGTCAAGGATGTCCAGAAAGAACTCATCACTCATGTGTGTTCAGGCGTTGACGATCAACTCAACTCACTTGTCAGTGGTGAAGAAGGTAAAATGTGCTTTTGAGTATCTACTTAATTCGGAAGTCGAATTTGTCATGTGTATGCCACAAGGAGATACTTGTGGACTGTTTGCAAACTGGGCTAGGCAAGCCCAGAGGATGTCCGCAGGTGGGTTGATAATTGAGTGTCTTCTAAGATTTCCTGAATGTTCTTTTCGTAGTTGTCGAGCCAGCCTCCAACCTCTTTGTTGTTGAGGTGGCTTCCAAGTCAATGAAGGTCTCGTGGGGCGCTTCCTTTGGAGATGTTTCCGGATACAAGCTGCAACTGATCCCCATGATGCCTGATAGAAAACGCCAGGAGCTGTATGTAGGCCCCAAACAGACTTCAGTGATGGTCAGAGACCTGTCCCCAGACACTGAATACCAGATCAACCTGTACGCCCTCAAGGGTCTGACTCCCAGCGAGCCAATCATGGTCATGCAGAAGACTGAGCCCGTCAAGATCTCATTGGGTGAGTAACCGGTGCAGCATCCAGTGAGTTCAAATCCTCTGATTGATTTTGCCCATGGCGTGACAGCTAATTCTGCATTATTTTTCTAGAATGTTCACTCGGAGTGGAAGTACAGGCGGACCTTGTGCTCCTGGTTGACGGTTCGTACAGTATAGGACTATCCAACTTTGCTAAGGTCAGGGCTTTCCTAGAAGTGCTGGTCAACACCTTTGACATTGGTCCAGACAAGATTCAGATCAGCTTGGTTCAGTACAGCAGGGACCCCCACACCGAGTTCTTCCTCAACACCCACCACGACCTGAGCGCAGTCGTCAAGGCCGTGAGGACGTTCCCTTACCGCGGCGGCTCCACCAACACGGGCAGGGCCATGACCTACGTCCGGGAGAAGGTGTTTTTGAAAAGCAAAGGGGCGCGCGATAACGTGCCGCATATGACCATCCTCATCACCGACGGGAAATCTTCGGACGCTTTCAAGGACCCGGCCACGAAGTTGAGGAATACGGACGTGGAGATCTTTGCGGTGGGCGTGAAGGATGCCGTGCGATCGGAGCTGGAGGCCATCGCCAACACCCCGGTGGAGACCCACGTGTACACCGTGGACGACTTTGATGCCTTCCAGAGGATCTCCAACGAGCTCACCCAGTCCATCTGCCTGAGGATCGAACAGGAACTTCACAACATCAAGCAGAGGAGTGAGTACTTCCCTGAGTACTTGCCGTGTGTGTGTGTGTTGATATAGTCTGTGTCCACAAACTCCCAAACTCCCAAATGGGATATTTCTCCACGTGTGTTATGAGAAGCCTATGATCTTTCTTTAAGGTGTTTACAGAACAGTTTGATAAAGTATGTTTTAGAACAAGTGCTAGTCAGTGCCGGTCGAGCTGTGTACAATTTGTCTGGCTTATCACTCATGCCCATTTTCCCGCAGTGGAATACAAGGCATAGCATTTGGCTTGCAGTTGAATGTGAAGCTAGGGACTGTAAAATAAAGCATCTCCATTTTATCAACGTCTTGAGACCACACTCCTACCACCTTTTGATTCACCTGACCTTCAAAGTGTCCTAAGAAGACACAGTCTTATGCAAGTACAACATATGCTTGCAATTGTCTGTGTCATCATACAACTTTCCAACGCTGTCTTCTAAAGTGTAGCTTTTTTGTAACAATGTGTTACACACATGTACAACCTCATAGGGGCAGAGACAGGGCTTGCATGTGGAAAAATAAACTTGAAATATTAGTCACTCCAAATGACATCGCTGAAAGTTATTCAGCCCTGTCAGTGAATTGTGTCACTGACTATACATTGGATTACCAAAATGTTGATTCTTGTTTAATAATATTGATTGAAAACATACATTTTTACATTAGACTCCACGTGAGGCTTGGCTTCACTCTGGCCCATTTCTCCATTAGGAACCATGATCCATTATCCTCTCCTTCCTCTCCTCTCCATCGTGACATCGAGGATGAACCTTGGCATGCTCTTCTTCTCTTCCCCTCCAGATCTTGCCGCGCCAAAGTCCCTGACCTTCTCCGAGGTGTCGTCGAGGAGCTTCAGAGCCGCCTGGGACATCGACGTCACCAACGTGGAGTCCTACCTGCTCAAGTTCAGACCGGCCGCAGAAGCCGGTGGAGAATTTGTGTCCATGTCCGTGCCTGGGGACACCCTCACTGCTGTGCTCCCCCACCTCACCCCCGTCACCAAGTACGAGGTCAACGTCTTCGCACAGTATGACAAAGGGGACAGCCTTCCTCTGACGGGATTTGAGACTACTCTCGAGGGTGGGTACGCCTAAGAATAGTTCTTACGATTCAATGTTGAAAAACGACGTCAGGTGAGTGTTTCGTTCAAAGTGGATGCTCACTCGTGTACAACACTGTGCTCGTGTAGAACGAGGATCGGCAGGGAACCTGAGGGTGTCTGAGGAGACCACAGACAGCTTCCGCGTGTCGTGGACTGCCGCTCCTGGGGCAGTGGTACGCTACCTGCTGACCTACGAGCCGGTCAGGGGGGACAGCGCCAGGCTGGAGACCGCAACCGTTGGGGACGAGACCACCATTGTTCTGCAGCAGCTGTATCCTCAAACCACCTACCGGGTGACGGTGACTCCAGAGTACCAGTCTGGCCCCGGGGGAGAGAAGCAAATTGACGGCACCACCAAAGAAGGTAACTGTGGCGATGCCAAGCCTGCGCTAACAAGGAATGGATCTGCTGTCTGCCCTCCACCCCCCCTCCCCCCCCCCTCCCCCCCCCCCCCCCTCCTAAACAGTATGTCTGTTATTCCAAACACTAATATTCCGCTCCATCTACTGTGTCATTAGAATTTGGAAGGGAGTCAATGGAAGACATGAGTGTGGGTTGAGCTTAGTGGGGGAATTTCTTGGTACATACCGGGGACTGTAAGGTCTGTGTGTGTGTGTGCGTGTGTGCGTGAGCGTAGGTGGTAAAATGTTGCCCAGTGATAAGCTTGAGTTTTCAGGGATGAAGCCAAAGCATAGAGGGAAGTGGACGGAAACAAACAAAAGTGAATTATCTTCACTAAGGCAACCACATTCTTTGCAGTGATTATCTGTGTTTGGAGCAGTTAGTGTGTCTGTGGACATTCCAGCTCCTTTAAATGAAGCAGCTGTTTGTTTCAAGGGTAGTTAAAAGTGGAGAGCATATCCCAACTTGTGCCTCTTTGGCATCAATCATCCAGCTGTCTCTATGAATTTATCTTTTTTTTTTCCTTTAATCTCATTCACAATGATTTTTGTAATGCATTGTTTACAATGCCGCTAACTTTGAGCTATTCGTTGTTGGCTTCAACATATCTTACAGATGTAAACAACAGACATAGCAGCAGATTAGTATCAATAGGCATACAGTTCACTTGGATTTCACCCCAGGGATATCTAGTCATCTGAGTAGATTGACTCATACTTTGACCCCGTGAACAACACGAACGACAACAATCCCGCCTTATCTCCTTCAGCTCTGGGGTCTCCTCGCGACCTGCGCGTCTTCGACGAGACCGTGTCGACCATGAAGCTGTCCTGGGAGGCGGCGCCGGGCCGCGTGCTCCAGTACCGCGTGGCGTTCCGCCCGGCCGCAGGCGGGGAGTTGAAGGTGGTGACGGTGAAGGGAGAGAACACCGCCGCCCTCCTGAAGAACCTGCAGCCCGGCACCGTGTACGAGTTGGCTGTCAGCGCCCGCTACGCGTCCGGCCAAGGGAACCCTCTGGAGGGGCAGGGAACCACCCTGGAAGGTAAGGGAATAACGACGTCCTCACGACGTCGACCGAATGAGCGACACTTCAAACGCGCCAAACTAAACTAGTTTCGCTCACGTGCCATTCATTTGCGGAGCTTACAAGTTACCCACCCCCCCCTTTCAATACTCGAGTGGTCGCTTCAAAGGCAGGAACCTTAAGATAGACAGAACATAATAAACACGAAAAGTTAGGCCATCTGGTTCTTCTGTAACTGCTTGAGCAGGCTTCTCCGATCCTCTGGAGATGTAGCTCAGATAATGTCCAGTGATTGTGTTTTGGCTGGAGGTCAAGCCATCTGCCCCCAGAGAACACCACAATAACACTGCTACCGAGTCATCTCGTGAAATGGAACCCAGGACCGCCAGTCTGTCATGTGGCATTTACCACAACCCGGCCCAGGCCCGTGTCAGGCAATGGAGTCCAAACGGAAATTTCCATTGTGCTTTGATCACCCCTCATCCCCCACCACACCAAACCACCATCATTCACCTCTCTCTCTCTTTTTTTACCACATTGGTCAAGGAACTCTATTGTACAAAACCTGAGAGGTGGAAATAATGGGAAGCAAGACTGGGCATGGGTGGGTCAGGAATGTGACTTGAGCTGGGTGTCGGGGCTGGGAGTTTAGAAGAGAGAAGAAGGGGTGTGGGGAGAGGGAGGGAGCGTTAGTGAGTCATCTCTCTGTCCGTCTACCTTGTGAGGGCTTGCCTGGAACTGAAAAGCCTCGTCCACAATCTCCGTACAACAGGATAGGGCAAAGTGAAACCACCCAAGGCTGGTCACAGAAGTATTCAAGACTCAAGTCCTTTTTTTGTTGTTGGAAGAGGGTCCCATACGTTCCCAGGAACATGGGAGAACTCCATGGCGTTGTCCAATAGCTGGACATTGCGCAGCACAGAACCTCCCCCATTCTTCGGGAGTGCAGCAGCCCCCTTGGCTGGTTGTGGTGGCGTGACCGGGTGCGGGGCCTGCGATGGTGGCCGTCTGGAGGGCGGTCCCAGCTGAAGTCTCTCCAGGGAGCTCCAGGGCCGACGGCGTCCTCTTCGCTGCAGCTCGCAGACACAGTGTTCCGCTGGGCTGCGTGCTCTGGTTTCACTCACTCCACCAAGCTGACATAGGCAGAACACTCTGTGCAGAAATCCTCTTGGAGGCTCAACCAGTGAGATAAATTAGCCACAGTTTGTGTGAATTCCCTGCTGACATTTATAAAAAAAAAGAATATTCATATATTTCAGAATCTTTGGAAAGTTGGTGTGCTTCCTCACAACTGTTTAAGGAAGTAAGCTTGTGGGGATTTAGAACGATATTCCACAGGGAGTCAGTGTTTTGATTATTCGTCAGGCAGCATGCCTGGTTGCCCTCGGGGGACCTGGATCCAAGCCCTGCTTAGTCTTGCCTATGGTAGTGGCCTATTATCTGTAGCCTCTAGAGACTAGCCAGCAACACTCTCCTTCACACAGATTGATTCTCCAATTGGACAGGCTGGTGACAGAGCTGCGATACACTTCTGTCCAGGGTTCGTGCTCCTTCAGTTCTCACATCGAGGTGATGAATTGAAGAAGCCGAGGGATCGTCTCCCCCCCCTTCTAATGCAATCCGTTACCTCCGCCGACGTGGCCACGGTAATCACAACAACGTGGGAGGAAGGTGAAATGGGATGAGATAATGAACTTTAAAGAGACACATGGAAAGCCTTACCTCCAAGCTATGTACAGTGTACTAGCCGTTAGTTAGCGCTGACCACTTTACTCTTGCTATGGTGGGGGGGGGGGGGGGGGGGGGGAGCTGAAAGGAGGGAGATAAAAGAGCGTGGAAATCCGTCAATTCAGTTCGAAACATGAGGGAGCACAGGCTGAAGAGCTCCTGTGGTTCGGGTGGTGGAGCTGTATCTGGGAGTCCCAGAGAGGCCTGCCTCCTCCTCCCCTATCTGGCAAGCGAAAGGCAGCGTCTAAGATCCGCCATGCTCCTGACCCCAGGGATGTCATTAAGACCAAGGAGCACCAGGCGGCCGATGTACACGTCTTCTCACCACCTGCCCTCTCCCTACATCTGAACAGCCAGGTCCAGACAACTAAGAAAAAAAGCCCAAAAAAAGGATTTCACTTCAAACATACAGCTGAAGCATTGAACTTAAGACAGTTCCCCCCCACCCCCCGTTTTAATTGTAACAAGATGCAAATGCAGGGCAGATTTCTTCTTTGGATAAGGTTTCCGAGTTTGTCACACGTTCCGAATTTTAAGGCAATTTGAGATTTCAAAGGCCTGTGTAAAACAATCCCTGCTGTAGACGGGAGGCAGAGTTTCTTACCAGTCTGACTGGTTGTCTGAAGTTGCAGTATACTCAGTGCTTGAGAGGCAAAGTTGTGGGAACGAGCGATAAAAATTGGGAGGCACAAGGAGAAAAAAAGGTGAGGCAGTGTGTCAAAAATGAAGAGGAGAGGGTGTCAAATTGATTGTGGTTTTGTTCAGTTTTGCCACATGATGGGCTGTGGAAAAACTGGGCTTGAGTGACTTTCAGGCAGGTCTGCCGACTGCCAGATTCCCTACGTGCAGTCTGCGGGCTGTTATTCTGAAAAGGCCCCAGACAAACTCCCAGCCCTGCAAATGAGAGCTCCTTGAAGAGATAAAAAATGGAGGTGGAGAGGGCCCAGCTAATGGCCACTGCTGTGTCTCTGTGGTGGAGACTAGCAGACCATTTGTGGAAGGAGCACATGTGCTGTAAAATTAAGGAACTGAGATTTTAGCCAGGACTGGAATGGTTGCTTCAGAGGAATATAATGTTTGATAGATTATTTTTGGCATGACATTTGGAAAGACTTGCCCTGAAATCAGACACAGCTAAGTTGTTGATCTATAAAATTAAACACATGCCTATGGCCCATCTTTTTCAGGCTGTTTTGAAATATGTTTTTTCCTACTGTAGTCTACGGTGTTTCCTTTGGGCTTCTATTTGTCTACGTGTAGGAGTTCATGAAAGGTCCAGGGTTTATCAGTGTGCTTATTTGCTTTTCACTTACTCAATAATTCTGTTTTTCAGCTTTCGGACTATTATAAAAACAAGACCCTGCTACCTGTGAGGGGGATGAAACCAAGGATTTGATAACTGCATTAAAATAAATATCTGGGGATCCCGTTTTGACCGGGCCCAATATACTCAGGGAAATCTGCTAAGGAATATCCATTCCAGTATCAAAATATAAATTGGTTTAAACAAAAAGGTTTTGTTTCAACTCTGTTAGTCCTATAATTTAGCTGGATCTCGCCTAGGGAAATTAATCATGACTTTATAATAACAGCTATTGAACATTCGTTCTTTTCAGTCTTTGCTCCTCTTCGTTCCTGAGAAAGACAAAAGTGCTGGACTAAGATCGCCAATCCTCATCCTTGTTTGCAAATATTTAACTCCACAAGGCCCAGAGCCTTGGCCCAAGTTCTGTGCGTGTGCTTTAGAGCAATGTGATCCATATGCATGGAAATTCAGTGCAGGTTTAGTTTTGATGAAACCACATCTATATGTTTTGGCAGACAGGCTTCCGAGGAGGCCGCCTCATCAGGCAGGACAGGATTGAGGTCAGAAAACATGACCGCACTTTCTCAAAAGTCCAGCTCCTGTCAACCCCTCCTCCCCTTCTGTGTCCTCACAGTGTGTGTAGAGCAGATGTTTAAGAAACTTTATAGGGAGTCTCCTATACGTCACCTGATATGTCACAGGTTTACGTAATCCCAGATATACTGTCCGAATGAAAGGAACCTAACCCGGTTTTGGGGATTTCCAAGAGATCCAGTAATCCTACTCGGTCATTTCACCTCTGACGGACTGGAGGCAGGTTTACTGCGTCGTTTTCCGAAGTTGGAGCTGGACGCCAGGGTGCAGATGTGTGCATCTGTGTGTGTTCCTCCGTCGAGTTTATAGCTGTGACAGGGTGCTCAACTATGCCGTGCTCTGGACGCCGACTTAATAGTTTCCATTTCGAATAATTAGGTCAGCCAGCAGAACACTCTCCGAATGGCCTCTCAGCTGCTGCAAGAGAACGGGGTCTTTTAGTCACAACAAACCTCAGTTTCTTTGATATTTAATCACCTGTAAAATTGGAGCGGCATGTCAATTCATGTCGATTCATCTGTTGGTGTTTCCGTCCATTGTTCACACAAACTCCTAACACAGGTGTTGTCCTCTTCATCTGGTTTTAGAGCTGGGCTCCCCGAAAGACCTCGTCACAAGTGACGTGACCGACACTAGCTTCGCCGTCTCCTGGACGGCCGCGCCGGGGAACGTGAAGATGTACAGGGTCCTCTGGAAGTCCCTGTTCTCGGAGGAGTCCGGGGAGAAGACCGTCCCCGCGACCACGACCGACACCGTCCTGGAGGGCCTAACCCCCGAGACCCTCTACCAGGTGTCGGTGTTCGCCTCCTACGGACGTGGCGATGGCGAGCCGCTCACCGGAACGGAGACCACGGACGGTATGGCTACTTCTTGTTTGTTTGGATATCCTGTTTGCTGTTGCCAAAGCCTGGGGTTTAAACACAGCTTCCCTCACTCCTCTGTGGTCGAAGGGTTCCAGGCAGTTTTCTGGTCTATGGTCAGGCTTTGCAGGTAGAGACATTGCAGATTATAGTGGTCAAAGGCTCATTATTTTCATCTATGAAAGTGGAAAACAGGCTGACCAACTGCTAACATGTCTGTAATTTTCTCCAGACAAAATGATTGGGGGGGAAAAAATATGAAAACTGATATCACTGCCCATGTGTTCGCCATTGTCATTCTCTGAAGATGGTCTTTGGTCTTTGGTGTCTGGTGTTTCATGGGAAAGCTTGACTTAAAGCAGCCGTTTCACTCTGCCTTTTTTTCTTCGCTGTGGTCTGCAGCGGAAAACAGAGGAGATGACAGTCTTGATGCAGTGTGTGTTCAGAGATAACGTCACTCTTGTCGAGGGACAAATGTTTTTTTTTAAATGAGGCATATGTGTGGTGGACATGTGCTATAGCACTGATGCGTAGGAGTAAAATCAGGACGCCCTGGCTTAGAATGACCAAACATCCTCCATTTTACTATATCCACACATGGGGAAATTAAATTCATGGAAACATGCTCTCAAACAGGCCATTTCTGCACTGGCTTCACTAGACACGTGTGGAAAACCAGTGCATTGGTTGACACTGGCTAGGCGGTCAGACATATTGTTGACAGAAAACAAACTTTAGAGGGGAACTCACCTCAGGGGAACTCAAATCTTCCCTGCTCGTGCTCAGCCAATTGGGTTTGGGTCCCCCCCCTTGCCAATAAAAAGAATATCCTCCCAAACTTATAGTGGTCTGAACATGTTCCGTTCCCTTGGGATGGCTTGGCCACGGGTCGTTCATTTCACATGCTACTCCTGTTGAATATAGCTAGCTCATCACATGGTCTGTGGAGCTTAACGTTGGGGGAGGTTGTGTTTAACATGGACCCTCCTCCTACCTCAAACCCTCCAGGTTGAATCCTTATTCTGTTTCTCCTCAGCCTCGGCCGCCGCCAAGACGCTGAGCGTCTCAGACGAGACCGAGCGCTCCATGAAGGCGACGTGGCAGCCCGCGCCGGGCAAGGTGGTCAACTACCGGGTGACCTACGCGCCCTCCGCCGGCGGGAAACAAATGGTGGTGAAGTTGGCCGGCACAGCCACCTCCGCCGTGTTGAAACGGCTGCAGCCCATGACCTCTTATGACATCACCGTGCACCCCATCTACAAGCGCGGAGAAGGAAAAGCAAGGCAAGGAGTAGGAACTACACGTACGTTGGTCCATGATTCAACCCCACGAGGGGACTGTAGAGTACTGGCACACTGTGGGATGTAACACACACACACGCACCTTACCAACACATGTATGATGGCATGACCCTGGGCGATGAAACGGTGGCTCCGGGTTTGAGACATCGTGTAATGGACTGACGACGCCGTTCCAGAAAGCGATTGGAATGCGGCTTTGCCGACGTCACCGCGAACTCACCGGCTCGTTTCTCAACTTGGATGTGCTCACGCTAAACTGTGTATTGACATGGCCCCTTCTGTATTACTCTTCTTAGTGTCACCTTACAAAGCTCCCAGGAACCTGCAGACGTCCGAGCCCTCTAAGACCAGTTTCCGGGTGTCTTGGGACCCCGCCCCTGGGGAAGTACGTGCCTATAAGGTCACCTTCTATCCCAGCGGTAATGACATAGACCTGGGAGAGTTGGTCGTCGGCCCCTATGACAACACAGTGGTCCTAGAGGAGCTCAGGTGAGAGATCTTAGACGTTCCCTCCTCAGCCACGGAAAGATCAGCTCAAACACTGATATGATACAACAGTATCAGCACATCATTTGCTATTGTGACAGATGGTTCCTTTAATCTCATTTTTTCCCCATCAGGGCTGGAACCAAATACTCGGTGGCAGTGTTTGGGATGTTTGACGGAGGCCAGAGCATGCCATTGGCCGGAGAGGAGAAGACCACTCTCTCTGATGAACCTGAAGCCCCTCTCCCCGACCCCACGGGTAAAACCTGACAACGGCACAGCTGAGCCGCACACACGCTCACACCCAGACATAACAACGCAAACAAAACAATCCGACCAAAGCTTGGCCCCTTTCCTTGGATTCCTACCGTGTAGAGCTGCCTAGACTGGGATCCAATAGAAAAGAGCGCTCCAATATGACTCTGATTAGCACCAGAAGAGTGAAATATGTGCCGTCAAATGGAATCAGAATCCCAGTCGCATTGGCTTTCAAAGCCCTTGATTATGACGAGTACTAATGGCTTTGGGATGTTTGGCTGGGATCTCCCTTATCACCATCGGGCGAAGCCCTGGTGTAAATTGAAGTTCCATTTTGCAAGCCCATAGAAAGAAGGTTGACACTCAGGTTGCATTTACGCCTAACACTTCTAGGAATGTTTGTTCGCTGCCCGCTTCATCCATTGCCAGTTGTGTACTATCCACATCTCCTCCCTCTGTCGCCGGACACGCCAGTCCTAATTGTGTCGCAGCAAAGAGAAAAGAAAAACCTCTTTGTGAACTCGTTCAGTCCATATCTTGTAGACGTCTAAGCCTTTTAATGTACAATGGATATTTCACCGTTTTAACGTCGACCCCCCCCCCCCCCCCCCCCCCCCCCCCCCCACACACAAAAAAAAGAAGACCTTTGTGGAAAACTAGCCACTCTGCAAGCAATTACAGATGTTTTACAACCCGGGGAGGGGGAGCCGCACCGCGCTGCCGCAGAGACGCACGCGGCTAGGAAAATGTTGTGTTTCTCATATAAGACCCCAGAGAGCTGCTGACCCTGGGCAGAAATTCCTGCTGTAATGGAGAGCAGACACAGTGACTAGCTGCCCACTGAGCAGGCGAGGATGTTCCACACACACACGCACGCACACACAGGATCCACACACATGCATGCAAACTGAGAGACTACCCAGTCGGACGCCACCAGGGCCCCTGCACTGTCCAATTACCGCAGCACCGGGCGCGGGCGGTTTGTCTGCAGCGCCGCAAGACAGAAAATACCCCTTTTTGGAATAGCGTGATATCAGATATATTGTTTTACACGCCGTGTATTAGCAACGCCGTGACTTAGGTTTGGGAACTGGAGCATTGCCCACACGACAGGCAAAACAACGACACGAGCTACAAGCCCATTCATGTGTACACATGTGCACGAGCGTTTGCGATTCGTTTGCTTCGATGCTTTCTCATGATCCGATGCGTCGACCGTTCAAAGCCGGTGTCATCTGCTTTGTGTTACTTGTCTGGGGTGTTTTACAGTCTTAGTGGGCGACATCTGGTTTTGCTGATGAACGTCTCAGGGAGTCAGCATCGTTCTCGTGAGGGCTTCACGTATCAGGGGGGGGGGGTATATCTCCCAAACGGCCCGCGCACACAATCTGCTAAACATCCATCCCTCTCTATCCCCCTCACACTCCTCATCTGTTTCCTACCTCTCGCAAATAACCCCGTGGGGGTAAATCAATTGTCTTCTAACCTGTTTTCAATTGCAGGCACGGTGGCCGATTTCCGTTTCCATTTCCTAGCTCCGGTGTCCGGCGGGGTGCGTCGGCACCTCTGTGCACCTCGGACGAACTCCACCATAGCCCTCTCACCCACACAGGTGTCTGGGGGGGGGGGGGGGGGGGTGGAGGGGGGTGGCAAGTACGGAGCACCCCAGGAATGTGCAATAACTCTGGCAGAGCGGTGCGTCGTATATCACCTGTCAGGAGGCTCACGCCTGTTGTTTCTGCGGGGACAAATCCTCCTGACAGCCTCAGAAACGCCCGGAAGGCCCGCGGAAGGCTGTGGATGTATACAGCAAGACCGACGTGGAGGAGAAACCCCGAAGAAAACGAGAGGAATTGAACAAATGACCTCGCGAATGGATCAATGTGCTGTTCGAAAATGTTGTCTCGGAGCTTGAAATGTTTGTATTCATAAAGTGTGTCAAATGTGTAGGACTCTGCTACTGTGGTACCGGCAACGGCGATACTGTGTGTTTGTGTTTGTGTCGATTCTTTGTTGTCTTCCGCCTTCTCCATCCACCCCCTCTCCATGCACGTTCGCTCATGACCGTCACGACACAGACACTTCGCCACGCAGACACACGCGAGGTGTGTCCGAGATGTCGCGCCCGCTTTTCATCTCCGTCTCTTCCTACCTCGCAGGCCCCGAATGCAAGTCCGCGGCCAAGGCTGACATCATCCTCCTGGTGGACGGCTCATGGAGTATCGGCCGTCTGAACTTCAAAACCATCCGCTCCTTCATCGCTCGCATGGTCGGGGTGTTCGACGTCCGTCCAGAGAGAGTCCAGATTGGTGCGTTTGGTTTGACATTCCACGCTGCACTGCGCTTTCTACCATGACATGATTCAAAGCCCTTTCAACACTGTACTTAAAGTTGGACTTGAACAAATTGCCTTCATCTGATTTCTCGTCATTCAACACTGTTTGTTCTCTCCAGGTCTGGCCCAGTACAGTGGAGACCCCAAAACAGAATGGCACTTGAACGCCCACCCTACCAGGGAATCCCTGCTGAACGCTGTGGCCAACCTCCCCTACAAAGGGGGAAACACCATGACAGGTGACTGTTACACAAACAACTCGAGTTCTATTATTACTGGCTGTGACTAAACCGACTATGGCTTTCAGACCAAAGTAAACGATTCATTCCCCCCCAAAATATTATCCTTGTTACAAATCATTTCGCCCAGCATGTGCTTTGCACGAACACGCCTCACATAAAGCTCTCCCTCACAGGTATGGCCCTGAACTACATCCTCGAGAACAACTTCCGGCCCAACGTGGGACTCCGCGAGGACGCTCGCAAGATCGGCGTCCTCATCACCGACGGCAAGTCCCAGGATGAGATCGTCACCAACTCCCAGAGGCTGAGGGACCAGAACATCGAGCTGTACGCCATCGGGGTGAAGAACGCCGACGAGAACGAGCTGAGGTCCATCGCCACCGACCCGGACGAGATCCACATGTACAACGTCAACGACTTCTCCTTCCTCCTGGACATCGTCGACGAGCTCACCGTCAACCTGTGCAACAGCGTCAAGGGCCCAGGTACCAAACACAACACTCACTTTCGGTGTGAATGTGTGTCTTCACATTCACATCCATGTGTCATTCCACCACACACTCTACAGACACAGTCTGTAGAGTGTCTGTAGAGTGTACAGTCAGGTGACTTCCATTTGACGTGAAGTGCCTGTGAGATTAGCCAAAACAGTTCACAAGCCACATTTGGGAGTAGGAAACTCTCTCTCTGTCCCTGTCTCTGAGAGAGACTTGGACTGCTCAGACAGCCTTCGAAATACCGTGCAACCAGTGTGCCGCCGTCCAGCTTATGTTGTCTATTTGTCTCAAAGATGTAAACTGAGGCAACACTGACCGCATGGGATGAAAGTGCCACGGCATCGGCATTGTCGTCTGATCCTAGCACAAGTTGTACTGTGACTGCCCATCAGTGGTATAAACAGATTGGCTTAGGAGCAAGAAGATTCCAATAAGATATTCATGACTCGAGCCACATTGAAAGGAAAAACCTACGTTTGTGAATATGATTTAGACTTGTCTTTATTTGGCCTGACTGACTTGATAAATATGCTTGCCTGACTATGGTTATAACGGCCTCAAACGGTTGATGGAAACTTTTGCTTTGGACGTACTGTGCCTTGTCCTTAAATCTAATTTGAAGAGTAAGTGCAATATTGATTTACTACACAGCAAGAGAACATATTTCTCTGAAAAAGCCCTTTGTCAAAGCGGTGAAATGTACACCAGGCAAAAAGCCCCCCGTCTGTCAGACCAGCCAGTGTGATGGGGACAGATTTGTGGTTGGGGAGTTCAGCATGTGAAATACTTGACATGTCAGCTCACGTTCCCTGTGGCCCTACCCCTAGGAGGAGGCCTGGAGCCGGCTACTAACTTGGTGACCTCTGAGGTGACCCACCACTCGTTCCGTGCCACCTGGACGCCACCTGACGGCACGGTGGAACAGTATCGCATCGAGTACATGCTGGCTGCTGGAGGACCGACGGAACAGGTGGGCTTACCTCTCCTCTGCGCTCCTCTCTTCTTCTCCCCTCCACTCGACCTCTCCTCTCACCCTCCAGGCTGTCCTCCTTGGTAAATGTGTTTTCATCCCACCTGGTTAGGATATGAAGGAGATATGGCCGGCCTGGTCCCTGTTTTCATCGGAATTCTTTCTCAGGCCTCTGTGGTTCTCTCCTGCCAGAGGTTATCTGGTTATTTTGGCAGCAGGCTCGTGCAGTCTATCTATCCATGCTGCTTTTTGGGGGGGGGAGTAGCTGCCCTATATGCAGCCTCTCCCTCTCTCAAGACTCCCGGTTGCCGTGCCTACGTGCCTAGCCGCCAGGGCCCCCCACTGGGAGATCGCATCATGGCCGGTGATGCGTTCTACCTCATTGAAATCGCTCGCATTCGAATACGAAACGTATATATTCACGCAAATGAATCGGATTTCACTTTCGATTGGTTGATATGCGACTGGCTCCTTTGGGCCGATACTCTGACCTGGAGAGAGGAGTTAGTGTGCGGAAAGACGTTTGTTTTGCTTTTGGGTTTCCTCTGTCGTTGGAACATTGGATTTCGACCTGCTGTGATTCCAGCACTATCCCGTGACGAGTTTGTAACTCTTGGAGAGGCAGAGAGAGGACATCGGGTGGCTTCAGGTCACATTGGTCAGGCGTTGTCATGAACTCCATGGCAACATTGGGATAGCCGTTTGAGTGTACGACACGTGACACGATTGTCCTTTTCAATCCGCTCAGGTTATCGTCGATGGGACCGTGAACACCGTGGTCCTGGTCAAGCTGTCCGCTCTGACCGAGTACCTGGTCAACGTGTATTCCGTGGTCGGCGAGATGAGCAGCGAGCCACTGAAGGGAACCGAGACCACCTGTAAGTACCTCAACTGCATGACCATATCCTCCGCCTGCGTCCTTTATTTCCCCGATGCTTTTTACTTTGACTTTACTGCTCATTCGCACAGGCCAAACCTTCGAATGAATTCCCTTCAAGGTATTCCAGACAATTCAGTTCAGTTATTGTAGAGCAAGGCACTGATACAGATGATTAAAATGAGTTTGCTCACAGCACAGGATAAACCCCAAGGGGCAAGGATGAGGGTGGGATCAATGATCAAAAGAAACGTAAAAATGGATAACAAACTGCTCTCGGCGATTCCACTGTTGTGGTAAATGGTTCAGGACATTTGAAAATCAACAACAGCCCGGTGCTGCCATGCTCGTTACCCAGCTTAAAGCGTACGGATGGAACTTGTTTATCCGTTGTTTACTTGTTATTTTTAAATCACGCTGTTCACTGAACCGGGAATTTATTTTGTGTGTCTTGATTAGCATCCGTGTTTTCCCAAATGTTGTTGCCAAAGTGTTGAATATATTTGTCTTATGATTAGGTCAATGGGATAGCCAAGCTGGGAAACGGGATTAAGAGAAAGCGCTTAATGTTGAGAATAACTGGATGGTTCTCTCATTCTTGTCCTCATTAGTGTCTCCCAAGAAAAGGGACTTAATTTAATACACTGTTAAGCACACAGCACTGAGTGCTTTCATTTCTCATTTGTACTTTAACATTGACTTTGTTCCGTTTTTTTAATTTGTCACTTTAAACATTTTACAGTAACCTCGTAAAATATTTCTCACTGTCATAAACAACACTTATTGTTTGGTCGTCCGCAAAGTAAACGCCGCCAGAAGCGTTAGATCACTGCGGTCTTCTTTTGTGGTCATTTCTAAACTAACACTGGGCTAGGTCATCATGCTCCTGTGTGAGGAAGCCTTGTAACTCTCAGTGTGGCTCAGCCATAAACACAGGCTGGGTGTGGTGTGCTGGCGTGGTAGATGTCCGTGGAGAGTCTTTGGAGCCTGAAGTATGTTGCTGTTGAAAACCCTACTTACCTACAACAGAATCGAAAATAATCGAATAGAAAAGCTGCTCCACTGGGCTAAAACGTCAGCAATTGCGTGCCACATGTTTGGTACTGTTTATACCAACAACCCAAAAGATTTGGGGGAACATAAGACCGTATTTTTATTTCCGAATAATTTCCAAACCACAGCACACTTGATCGTTTGAGTTCTAGGCACCCTGTACATTTACATTTACATTTAGCAGACGCTCTTATCCAGAGCGACTTACAGTAAGTACAGGGACATTCCCCCCGAGGCAAGTAGGGTGAAGTGCCTTGCCCAAGGACATAACGTCATTTGGCAGAGCCGGGAATCGAACCAGCAACCTTCGGACTACTAGCCCGCTTCCCTAACCGCTCAGCCACCTGACTCCCTGTAACCTTCCGCGTCCTCTTTGCTCCCGCCCCCTAGTGCCCCTGGCTGCGGTGAAGAGCCTGAACGTGTATGACCCGACCATGACCACGTTCAAGGTGAGGTGGCAGCAAGTGGAGGGAGCCACAGGGTACATGCTGCTGTACAGTGCCATCAACGCAACTGTGCCCACCACGGAGAAAGAGGTGAGGGGAGCCCTACTGTCGGCTTCACTACACGCACACACACACACACGCACCCACACGCACAAGAACATAGTCCTCGCTCCACGCACACACACACACACAGACACACACGCTCATGGAAGAGGTTAAATAGGACCTCCATTTGCGAGCTCAGCATTTCCACATCCAGTTTATAAGGTGGGCTAGCCAGGGCCTCGCTAGTGGTGCCTTACTCATTCCAGATGTCAATGTGATGATGTCTGCACAGAGCACAGGAAGTGGACTTTTACAGTGGTGTTCAGGCAAGGTCCACAAAAAACAGACCCTTTGGACACAGAGGGTAATGGGAAGGACTAGCTCATGTTGGCCCTGTACAAGTTATTTTACCAATGAAGTCATTGAGATGATATTAACCAAACAGAATTTGAACAGATGCTATGTCTTTTAGAGCTGTAAGGCTTCTGTCGTGCTGGCCAGGCTGACTCCATAGGCTTTCTGAAAGGAAGTCCAAGCTGAGCAGATCTTTTCTAGGACACTCGCTCAGGGATTGGTTGGGGATTAGTGAAGAACTCCAGGTGTTCAGAAATGTCCTGGTGACAAGTCCTGTCTTGCATTCCTGTTTCTCCCTCTTTGTCCGGCCTGCTCTCTCTCTCTCTCTCTCTCTCTCTCTCTCTCTCTCTCTCTCTCTCTCTCTCTCTCTCTCTCTCTCTCTCTCTCTCTGTCTCTCTCTGTCTCTCTCTGTCTCTCTCTCTGTCTCTCTCTCTCTCTCTCTCTCTCTCTCTCTCTCTCTGTCTCTCTCTCTCTGTCTCTCTCTCTCTCCCTGCTGTGCAGATTCGAGCCGGGGCAGATGCAAGTGATGTCCAGCTGCAACAGCTCGTTCCCAACACGGCGTACAGCCTCTCCCTGTTCGCCCTGCACGGCGAGGCGGCCAGCGACCCCCTCATGGACCAAGGAGTCACGCGTACGTTCCCCCCCGCGCACGTCCATAGTCCATAACCGTAGCGATCACCCCCCAGATCTCACGTATCACATCACGGTAAAGATCACTGTCGAGACTCGGCTAATCTCCCCTTCTCCCTCTCTTCTTGCCCCTCCCTCGACGTTCCCGTCCATCTTTGTCGCTCCGTCAGTGCCCCCACCGCCGGCGGGTAAACTGAGGGTCACCGATGTCACCCACAGCACCTTGAAGCTCACCTGGGACGCCTCCCCCGGGAACGTCCTCAAGTACGTCATCACCTACAAGCCTGAGGAGGGGGAGCTCAAAGAGGTAACCCTCGCGTCACCGCCTCTCCTCCTTCCTGTCCCTGTCACGGTCACTCACAACCTCCCACGCCACACCAATCCGTCCGTAACATGTCTGTCAGTAGCAAAATTAATGGGGGGAAAAGTCTAGACAGACTACAGAGGCTGTTGTAGCACCAACCTTTAGATGTGTTGCGGTTGGGCTGGGACTTCTGGGAAACGGAGGCTAATGGGAGAACAATGCCAGAGAGCAGCCACTATATCACAGCGCCGTCTGCAGTTAAATCTCACTCGGATGGGTCAAAGCCAGGGAACGGCAGGCAGCACACATCTGAAGGTGTCTCCGTGGTCACCTGCAAGAAGACTCTAGAAGCAACTGATGGATAGGACAGAGGCCTCCTCTGGAAGTCCTGTTTCCTGGAGAACATCTGAAGTCGGCCTGTCTCCCAAGAAGACCTCTACGGATTTATCTTCAAAAGTTTTCAGGGTCCCGAGGATTTTCCTTCCCATATTGCTTTCAAAGAGCCTTTCCTGTGCTTCTCTTGAAGTCGAAGTGGAAAATAACCTGAAAGAGACATTTTTCAACCACTTTTCTGCTGGAAGTTGTAACTTTTTCCGACCACCTAACGCTCTCTGGAATTACAAATATATAAATATATATGTAAACGAATGACTTGTGCAAGTCTTTTCTTAGCACGGTTTTTTTCCTCCTGGACAAATGGCTTTCCTCAAAGAGTGTGATGACTTCAAACTGAAATTCAGTTATTGAGAGAAGAAATGTTTTCCACTGTGAGGTTTTAGTGGTTAGGCTATTGTACAAAAATGAAGTTAAACACCATTGCAGTAAAACTAGCCATGCTAAGCAATAAACACTGCAACATTATTCTTAATTTTGCCTTTATACTGTATCTTTTATAAAAAATGTCTCCAAATCAAACACTTTTTATTGTAGTTTCATCTTGCTAAACTTTTCTTTGTTCACCTTGCAGGTTGACGTCAGTGGTGACATCACAACACTAGACCTTGCCAGTCTAATCTCTCAAACTGAGTATGACGTGTCTGTCACACCAGTCTATGATGAAGGACCAGGGAGCACCATGCCTGGACAAGCCATCACAGGTACACAACTACTCAGAACTAAACAGACTAGACAAAGGATGGCAACATTTAGAGTGCTGGAGGTACAGTGCTGAAATAAACCCATTCACCTAATATGGACGCCCGGAACTCACAGTTTGCAAACTCAATATTCACAATAATTGATGTGCTTTGCACACATTTCTTGTGAACTGTCCTAGATACAATATACCTGTAATACTATATATCAAATTCCAATAATATAACTGGGCTTCTGCCTCTAGCTGGGCTTCTGCCTCTAGCTGGGCTTCTGCCTCTAGCTGGGCTTCTGCCTCTAGCTGGGCTTCTGGCTCTAGCTGGGCTTCTGCCTCTAGCTGGGCTTCTGACTCTTCTGAACCTCCCCCTGGATGGAGCCCAAACATGAGGGATCCGATCCCTCAGGGGATAAACTGCATTATTCTGCTGCAATTTGGCATGGGCCGTGGCAAACCGTTTGTGTGTGTGTGCGTGCGTGTGCTTGTTTGTTTGCCTGTGTGTGCACACGCATGTATGTGTGTGTTATCTGTCACCGCATGGGGCATCATCCATCACGAATGAATCCCAGATGACTTGCGGAAATGTTGTTTTCAATACACGCTCCCTCACTCTGGCGATTACACGGCAGGACGAGCTCACATGGTGACCAGACTTCCTCTGACGACATCGCTTTGCCTCATCTCTCAGGACTTCCTCATAATCACCCCTCTCTGCCTCTCCTCTCCTATCCATGTGAACAGATGTGGTTCCGGCGCCCAAAAACCTCAAGTTCTCGGAGGTGACCCAGACCTCGTTCCGGGCCACCTGGGAACACGGGGCCCCCGATGTGGCCCTGTACCGCATTGGCTGGACCAAGAAAGGGGAGAACAACTTCCAATATGTAAGTCCGTCGAGTCGGCAGCCTCGTTCCACAAACACACACACACACACACACACAAAACGGATTATGCCGATTCACACACTCTCTCTCTCTCTCTCTCTCGCTCTCTCTCTCTCTCTCTCTCTCTCTCTCTCTCTCTCTCTCTCTCTCTCTCTCTCTCTCTCTCTCTCCCTCTCTCCCTCACTCACTATCTCTCTCTCATTCCAGGCCATCCTGAACAGCTATGATATCAGCCACGTCCTGGAGAACCTGGACCCAGACACACTGTACGACGTCACCGTCACCGCCATCTACCCCGACGAGTCGGAGAGTGAAGACTTGATGGGCAGCCAGCGCACGTGTAAGCCGGCCGCGCGCCACACCCTCCCCTCCCTCGACGCACATTCGAGTGTTTGACATTCACATGTCGCTCGCACATGCAGAGCAGAATAACCGGAAATAACATGTTGTTCTCCCGACGTCTCTTTCCAGTGTCAAAGATGATTACGCCGGGTAGGTTGTTTGAGAAGGACAAAGGGCATTATCATTATAATGTCCACGTTGACGATTATAATGGTGATGCCGACGGTAACGAAAGTGTCCATGGAAACGCACTTCATTTTTGCCTCCCACCCATCCGCATGTGCACTTACGTACCTAGAAGCTTCCGGCGCAAAAGTGCGACCATTGACAACCGACGGCCCACCTGCTCCAAACTCCATTGTCAACCATTTTGTCATAACGTCATTCATCGTGTTGTCTCTCCATCCCTCATGCCGTAACATCCCTTCATCATCGTGTTGTTCATGATCTGTCTCCGCCAGTCAGCCAGTGAATGGGGTCGTTTGCATGTGCATAGACATCTTTTTTTGGGGGGGGTCCATCCACGCTTCTTCGCCTTCCGTTTTGTCACCGGCGACATCATCACTGTGTCCTCACCTCATCATCCTAATCATCACTTCATCCAGCTTCCTGACTCCGTGTCCTTATGGGGGCAGGGTTACGGCTGTCCCATGCCTTGTACCCTATGTCAAATCCCCCACCCCCCACCCCCACTATCCTCTGGCTCGGTCAAGTCACCTTGCACGAGGAAGTCATGGAGCGATTTGTTCATTGGAAACGTGTGTGTTTGTGTGTCTCTAGCCCCCACTGGGCCGCCCCAGAACTTGCAGGTGTTCAACGCCACCACCACCACCCTGTCCGTGAAGTGGGACCACGCCCCGGGCCCTGTCCAAAACTACAAGCTCACCTACCAGCCTGTGGCCGGAGGCAAGACTCTCTCGGTAAGTTAGAGACGTCTCAAGCTCCAGTCTCAAGCAGGGAATATGTTAGGGTTGTGATTTGGCTAGACTGTCCCTTTAACTGAGTCACTTGATGGAATTCGTCCAGCGTGTTAACAAGATGTGTTTATCAGCTGGTTGTCATGGCCAACCGGGTCACCCCTGCCATGAAAAATCTGCAGTTAAGCAAACACAGTAATCCTTTAAAATCCCAACATGATTTCTTAAGACTTTATCATGTAATGTTTTTTATTTTATTTATTTTTTACTTTTTCTTCGCTTGTAATGTGCAGTGGTATTGTTCTCGTTCTCTGACCGCCACCCCCCCCCCCCCTTCCCCCACCTAATTTCTTGGAGCTGTTTGAGCTGGGAGTGGAGAC
Organism: Thaleichthys pacificus; assembly: GCA_023658055.1. Classification (NCBI taxonomy): domain Eukaryota; kingdom Metazoa; phylum Chordata; class Actinopteri; order Osmeriformes; family Osmeridae; genus Thaleichthys; species Thaleichthys pacificus. Next base: position 7,454,535 of record CM042869.1, read on the forward strand.
ATTAGTTATCATAGTAATGGTCTCTAACTTGGGGATTCCTCGGCCCAAGCTAGTTTGATAACCCTTTCATAACCGTTGTCATGTACACAACGGGGAATCTTACAATAATAAAAGAGAAGTCAACCTCCAAAAATATCCCTTGTGCCATGCTGAGCGATATAAAAGCTGTTTCCAATTGGTTCAGTAGAAATGGTCCAATTGGTTTATAGTTCTCTTTAAAAAGCATGTTGGATGTCCAAATCACAGACAGTTAGTTCGACCTTTGGACAGTCTCTCCTAAACATTTTTTTTTTTATTCCTAGAGTATCACTGCATAGCTGCCAAGACTACATTCCAAACTGGTTACTTGATTGCGATCAGGGATGAAATACCTTAAGAAAATGTTGTCTTGGGATGATGTTGCTATATGTCCAAAATGTAGTGCACCAGTTCCCATTTGTATTGTGTCTGTGAAAAGTTATGACAAGCGTTCTCCAAACAGTGGATCTGTTTCTGAAGCTGTGATCTCAACATGACGCCACAGGAAAGGCCTGTCATCCTCTCGATTCACTTGGAGTGTTTTAGTGACGTGACGTCTTCCAGCCGCGTGTGGAAAGCTGTCTCGACATCGCTGCCCTTGGCCTTGTTGATTTAAACTAATCTAGATATCATCTACATATCATATCTGTCCATGACATGAAGGCACTGAACTGCCTGCTGGTGATAACAGCTTAAGAGGATAAGAAAGGATCAACATAATGTACTGTTGACGTGCTCCATTAAATAAACAGATTTGGGGTAGCACCGCTTAAATGGGGTTTCATAGCTTGGCCTTCTTACTTGATGTGCTTCGTTTTTATTAAGCGCCATGATACGCTGCATGAATTGGATTATAGACTGAAGCATTGTTTGTCTGACGTCCCGCAGGCCCACTTGGTCTTTTCAAACATTTTATTCATGAATTAAACTGTGTAAAAGGGCATTGTTCTCCCCTAGAAGCCATCAAATGGCAATAGCCTTTGGGAGTTCTCTCACTATTGGACTGCTGCAGGAGCAGTGATAAAACATTGGCAGATTTAAGGGAATCCAGTAAGCCTGTTTCAATCGTTTTCCCCCGGCACACCGGGAGGTAGCAGAAACCGTGGTTCCCAGCTCCACCACTTTGTCAAAGTCCAAACCTGACGCAGGAGCTCTGGGTTTACGTCTGTCATGTTTGAATGACTTCTCCCCTGACTTTGCGGAGAAGAAGCTTGGCCTTTTTACTAAGCTTGTGTGTTCAGACAGGTGTGTGTGTGTGTGTGTGTGGGGGGGGGGGGGGGGGGGGGAGTTCTCCAAGCTGACAACAGCTCGTGACCGTCAAAGCCACTTTGCAGTACTTGTAATCCGAACCTCACTTCTCCTAAACAAATGACGCTCTTACTTTGAAGTAAGAGGTCCTTTGACTTCCCTAAAACAAAGAGGAGACTGATCGATTCTTGACACCTTAACCCCCCCCCCCCCCCCATGACAGACCCAGGTTGGAGGGAAGAAGAACAGTGTTCTTCTCCAGAAGCTCATCCCAGACACTCCCTACTCGGTTACCGTGGCGGCCGTCTACCCCAGCGGAGAGAGCAAAGACATCTCGGGCAGAGGGAAGACCAGTAAGTGGCCCCCGATGACAGGATCTCTTGACACAAGACTTAGCCAAGGCCACAGCTGGCACCACACACGCTCAGTCAGTCACGGTCAATAGACGTCACAGAGTGGAGTCAGCTCACCGTACTTGTACAGGCATTGGGACATTATTGCCAGGATATAGCATCCACTAGCACACACGTCGTAGCATTCGAGATATGTCATGTCACGTGGAAGTCTCCAAAGCAATGTACAGACCAGGGGGGATTTGAGCCTGCGACCTTCATGATCATGTGCTCTACCACTGAGCTACACCCAGCCCAGGTGTAAAGAGGGAGGTTCTCATTATCTGTGCAGCTAAACAGGTCTCGTTTGTGTTCTCCAGAGCCCCTGGGTGGAGTGAAGAACCTGCAGGTGCTGGACCCCACTATGACCACCCTGAACGTGCGCTGGGAGCCCGCTGAGGGGAAGGTCAAAGAGTACAAAGTCATCTACGTCCCTGCTGGTGGAGGAGCTGAGGCAATGGTAGGACTGGTAGGAGCACCGTCAGCTGTCTGTCTTAGCTGGTAGTGTTGAGAGGCCAGAGCTCCGTTTGATGGAAAGATGAGTCATCAGTTGATATGGCTGTTAGCTTTTTGAATGTTTTTATGATGTCATTGACAGGGTTTGGCTATTTCACAGTACTGTACTTTGTGTGATCCATCAGGAGCAAGTGTCTGGGAGCACCACCAACACGGTCCTGAAAGCTTTGCAGCCAGACACCCTCTACACTGTGTCCCTGGTGCCGGTGTACGCAGAAGGAGATGGCAAGCAGATGTCAGAGAATGGAAAGACCAGTAAGTCTGGCTGGCCTCCCTGGACTCAAGCATTCTCTCAACTTCGAACCACGGATCAATCACATTTGGCTCTTGTTCAGTTCATTTGATTGAGGTCCCATTTAGACAAGCAAATATCAATTACATTTTACATTACATTTATTCCTTTAGCAAAAATATCACTTTATATCAACTATATCTCAAGGGCCTTTCTTTTACTTACAACATATGGGTGATATTTTCAGTTGTGTCCTTTTGGCACTGAAATGATCTCACTGAGAGCTTTTATGTGATGTATACGTATACTCATGTTCACCCAACATGGTACTTAACTCCCTTTGGCTCCAATTCCTCAATATGCACAGTAGTAAACACCCTGGATTCTAGAAGAAAGACCCAGACTAAAGTCCTGTTTGATTTATCCAGAGCCCCTGGGTGCAGTGAAGAACCTGCAGGTGCTGAACCCCACCATGACCACCCTGAACGTGCGCTGGGAGCCCGCTGAGGGGAAGGTCAAAGAGTACAAAGTAATCTACGTCCCTGCTGCTGGAGGAGCTGATGCAATGGTAGGACTGGTAGGAGCACCGTCAGCTGTCTGTCTTAGCTGGTAGTGTTCAGAGGCCAAAGCTCCGTTTGATGGAAAGATGAGTCATCAGTTGATATGGCTGTTAGTTTTTTTGAATGTTTTTATGATGTCATTGACAGGGTTTGGCTATTTCACAGTACTGTACTTTGTGTGATCCATCAGGAGCAAGTGTCTGGGAGCACCACCAACACAGGTCCTGAAAGCTTTGCAGCCAGACACCCTCTACACTGTGTCCCTGGTGCCGGTGTACGCAGAAGGAGATGGCAAGCAGATGTCAGAGAATGGAAAGACCAGTAAGTCTGGCTGGCCTCCCTGGACTCAAGCATTCTCCCAACTTCGAACCACGGATCAATCACATTTGGCTCTTGTTCAGTTCATTTGATTGAGGTCCCATTTAGACAAGCAAATATCACTTTATATCAACTATATCTCGAGGGCCTTTCTTTTACTTACAACATATGGGTGATATTTTCAGTTGTGTCCTTTTGGCACTGAAATGATCTCACTGAGAGCTTTTATGTGATATATAATATTCATGTTCACCCAACATGGTACTTAACTCCCTTTGGCTCCAATTCCTCAATATGCACAGTAGTAAACACCCTGGATTCTAGAAGAAAGACCAGACTAAAGTCCTGTTTGATTTCTCCAGAGCCCCTGGGTGCAGTGAAGAACCTGCAGGTGCTGAACCCCACCATGACCACCCTGAACGTGCGCTGGGAGCCCGCTGAGGGGAAGGTCAAAGAGTACAAAGTCATCTACGTCCCTGCTGCTGGAGGAGCTGAGGCAACTGGTAGGACTGGTAGGAGCACCGTCAGCTGTCTGTCTTAGCTGGTAGTGTTGAGAGGCCAGTGAACCCATGCATTATTTGATGGAAAGATGTGATTAGGGTGTACTTGCGGGTTAGGGCCAGTGTGTAGTTGTGGGTCAGGGATAGGTAGGTGGTGCATAGTGTAAAGTTCTGAGTCACGTGTCAATGAGTTGCCACTGGCTGGCCATTTCATGGTGTCTGAATGTTGTGACTTTCAGGTGTCAGTGTCCGGGAGCACCACCAACACGGTCCTGAAAGCTTTGCAGCCAGACACCCTCTATACTGTGTCCCTGGTGCCGGTGTACGCAGAAGGAGATGGCAAGCAGATGTCAGAGAACGGGAAGACCAGTAAGTCTGGCTGGCCTCCCTGGACTCAAGCATTCTCTCAGACACCAACGAAATACCTTAGATAAAATACATTTAGTTCTTATTTATTTTATTTTTTCATTTGGACATTTCAGTTCAGAAAAGACCTATTGACCCAGAGGGCCAATTTATTGATCATAACACAATGAATTTTGTGTGGTTTTCCAGGACCGTTGGGTGGAGTGAAGAATTTAAAGGTGACCGACCCCACCATGACCTCCCTGAACGTGGCCTGGGACCCAGCTGATGGTGCTGTGCGCCAGTACAAGATCTTCTTTGTCCCGGCTGAGGGCGGCACTGAGGAAATGGTGAGACTCTCTCGTTGTTTCTTTCTTTTCTTTTCTTTCTTCTTCCCTCTCTATCTCCCTCCTTCTCTTCTAACAGGTACCTCTCTCTCTCTCTCTCTCTCTCTCTCTCTCTCTCTCTCTCTCTCTCTCAAATACTTTCCACTTGTTCTTACTTGGAGTGTTTGATTTGCACTAGGTTCTCTAAACAGAGAGTTTTCCTCCCTGCTGTTAAACAGGAGCAAGTTCCTGGAGGCACCACCACCATTGTCCTAAGGAACCTGAAGCCAAACACCCTCTACACTGTGAATGTGCTCCCTGTGTACCCAGCCAGGGAGGGCAAGCGCCAGGCAGAGAATGGGAAGACATGTAAGTGTGTAGCGACAGAAACCTGCCCCAAAACAGCTACATAGAGAACAGAGGAAACATCCGGAGAGATTTGAAACTGAAACCATCCGGAACTTTCCTTTTCTTTTTTCTTTTTTTGGCGTACCTAGTGCCTTTGGGGGGAGTCGGCAAACTGCAGGTGACCAACCCCACCATCACATCGCTGACCGTGAACTGGGACGCGGCTGACGGGAACGTCCAGGGCTACAAAGTGGTCTATGTTCCTGCCGCGGGGGGCCTGGAGATTGTGGTGAGAATCCGACCCCCCCCCCCCCCCCCCAGCGCCCCTCCTGTCTCCACACAACTCAGCGCCAACGTAGTGTGGTCACACATGCCGGCTATGTCATCCCCACTCGTAGCACCACATGTGGCCCAACAGCTTCCTGGTCGTCTGGGAAAATGCAGTACTCCTCCACTGGCGTACACAACTTGGCGTGTCGTCAACCCTGTTGTGGGAGCGGAACGCGGCGATGACAGGAAGCCTTGACAGGAATCTGGGGGGAGGGGGTTTTCAGCCTGGGTGGGTGCAAGCAAAGCGTGAACAGCTCCGTGATCGTAATGTAATTGAGGGTAGGGGCTTGGTTGGCAAACGTGTAATGCAATCCGTTAAGCATTACTTATCTGTTTGCAATTGGCGCGTTCACCGTGGCCTACGACATTGCTTTCACTCTCAATCGAACGACTCGTCAAAATAATCTCTTCTGAAGGTGACGAAAGTCATTGGACTGCTTGTTTTACATTGTTTGGGCCTCGTCCCCCCCCCCGTCCCCCCCTAGAGAGACCAGCAACCCTGCTTCCTTGTCTCACTGAGTTGCTGTTGTCATTTTGGACGGTCCCTTTCGTGGTTTTAGAAGGCTTGTTGCTCACACTGCCTCTCCTCTGTAGGAGCAAGTGTCAGAGAGCACCACCTCAACAGTCCTGCAGAAGCTCCTACCAAACACGGTGTACAGTGTGTCTGTCATCCCAGTGTATGCGGAGGGGGATGGACCCATCTCCTCTGACAACGGAAAGACAAGTAAGTCTTTGAATTGTTTTTATATCATAAAAAAATACCTCCGACAACGTGGTTGATGACCAGTCGAAAGTGTCAACAACTCAGGTCGACAACTCCCGACAAACTAGTCATTTTGACAATATATATCCTTTGACCATGACTGTACAGCAAAAAAGCAGCATGCTAGTTTAGTAAATATCAAATCATACTGTATTGCTGTATGCTTTTTCTTATGTGATAAGAACATGTCAACTTACTATGACTGTACACCATCGATGTACCGTACAGGTGATGAAATGACAAGGCCCTTTGTGTCTCTCCTCTGATAAGAGCCCCTGGGCTTTGCCAAGAACCTGCAGGTGGTGGAGCCCACCACCAGCACTCTGAACGTGCGCTGGGAACCGGCGGAGGGCACCGTGCGCGAGTACATCGTCATCTGGGTCCCAGCTGCAGGAGGAGAACAGGATGTGGTAAGGCCGTCTCGCCAGCACCAGACTCACCGCCCCAGACAATGTCTGGTGTTCAGGATTTTCCCCCTAGACCAGGACACAGCCTGGAGCCGGAGCGCTTTCTGAGGTCGTTTTGTTCTGTTCTGCCCAGGACCAGGTGAGCGGAACCACCACCGTCATGCTTCTGAAGAACCTGGAGCCCAACACGGAGTACACGGTGACTGTGGTTCCAGTGTACCACGAGATGGAGGGCAAGTCCCAGTCCAAGAACGGGAAGACACGTGAGTTCCAAACAAAAAGCTCTTTCACTTATGCGGTCTAAAGTCTGTCTACTGTCTGTCTACGGTGCTTGGTTAAGAAAAAAAGACAAGTCGTCGACCCGAGAGTCGCGGATATCATCGCAGAAATGCTACCCACCCACGTTCTTTGTCGTTTTCCGACTGGCAAAACGTCCTAACGTTGTCTTGTCCGCCGCAGTGCCCATGGGTGGGGTGAAAAACCTGCAGGTCATCGACCCCACCATCACCACCCTGACCGTGCGCTGGGAACCTGCTGTGGGCAATGTGCGCGAGTACAAGGTCTTCTACGCCGCCCAGCCAGGAGGGGAGGAGCTGACGGTAGGACTCTGACAGCCGTGATGCTAACTACCTCTGTACTACCCCACTGGAAAACCCTTTTTATATGGCTGGGGCTTGCATTTGGAGAGGGGAAAAAGTCCATTGTTTATATTTTGTGTCAGTGAGTTGATCACGTGAAGTATTTAGACACACCCCTGGAGGTTAGGACACCGTCTCGGTCCCTTTCATTCGATTGGACCGTAGAACTCTGACAGAGCTCTGTCAATCTTCCCGAAACAGGAAGTGGTGTCGGCAGGCACGACCAGTACCGTGCTGCGTAACCTGGACACCAACACCGTCTACAACGTGTCGGTGGTGCCCATCTACCCCGACGTAGTGGGCATCCGGGCATCGGAGAGCGGGAAGACGAGTGAGTGACCTTAGATCCACGACCCACCCAAAACAACCTCACGGTGTTCGACGCACCCAGCACGCTTCTGTTTGCTTAAAGACGTACAGAGAACTACAGAGAACTACATTGAACTACAGAGAGCTCTCACTGCTCAAACATGACGGACAGCTAGTCCTCAGCTGTACTCCCTAGACAGGTTATGTAAGCCCAGGCTCGTTTGGGAGTGTGGGGGGGGGGGGGGCGAGCGAGAGAGTGATGTCATCGGTGCTTTTTTCAGAGCCGCTGGGTGGAGTGAAGAACCTGCAGGTGACCGACCCCACCACCAACTCCCTGAGAGTGCGCTGGGAGCCGGCCGAGGGGGACGTCAGGCAGTACAACGTCCTCTACGTCCCTGCTGCAGGCGGAGCGGAGTTGACGGTACGCCTCAGTCTCTGTCCGGCGCCGGTTCAATCGATCTTTAGCACTCCTGAGGGACTCAGTCACGGCAGAGTTGAAAACCGAACACCCGAAGGGCGTGGGTTTGGTTGGAACGTCGATGGGGGACAGAAAGCATGATTTCATTAGCCTACATGCTAGCAATACCCCTGCCGCTTATTACTGATGAGGACATTTCAGTGGTGTCTTGCCACTGGTAGGGATGAGGTACATATCCCTACTGTCCGCCTCTAAACCTAGGCCTATGCTAACACCTAAAACACATGGACATTTACAATCCACTAATGTACATGCCTGCACATGGGCCTGTCGTCAGGGATCTGGTAGATCATAAGTGAATTCTAATGCTGTGTATTGGGTTAACTCTTTCCTCCCAGACCCAAGTCTCTGGGATGTCCACCAACACCGTTCTGAGGAACCTGCAGCCAGACACAGAGTACAAGGTGACGGTCGTCCCCGTGTATGCGGACCTTGGAAGGAAAACGCCAGTCGGAAAACGGAAAGACGAGTAAGTGGCGAATCGGCGTTGGGAACGCGCCGAGCTCTACAGTGACTCCTCCAGGCGTTCCCCTGTCACTGAATGACCTCCTCGCTGAGCTCTCATCTCCTCTCCCGTTTCGTCCCGGCAGAGGCCTTGGGGGGGGTGAAGAACCTGAAGGTGACCGACCCCACCACCAGCTCCCTGAAGGTGCGCTGGGAGCCCGCCGAGGGGAACGTGCGCCAGTACCGCCTCTTCTACGTGGTGTCCTCTGGCGGCGCGGAGGAAATGGTAAGACTGTCGCTGTGGTCGCTTCTCCTCCGGCTGGACCTGTGCCGTTCATTAGAACCTGGTCACGTCAGGAATCCTGTGTCCAGTAATGTGTGGTTTCTGTCGGGTCACAGGAACAAGTGTCTGGGGGCACTACTAGCACCATCTTGAGGAATCTGTTGTCGAACACACCCTACACGGTCACCGTGGTACCGGTCTACCCTGAGGGAGAAGGCCTGCGCCAGTCTGATAACGGAAAGACCCGTAAGTTTTTGGACAGCTGCCTCTGACTCCAATCCTCCCCCTCGATGTTTTCGTCTTTGATGTTTTTTTTCTCGGGAGTTTGAAGTCCTATCTCAAGTCGCAAAGAGCCTTGTAGGAAGTGTCCCTCAGGTTAACCTCAAACGAGTGCAGAATTGAACAGGCTTCAAATCAAAATGCCTAAACCAGACAGACTTAACACAGCTAGGAGGATAGCTGGTTGCCCCGTGTCAGGATGGTGTAATACCTTGCTGTGTGCCACGGTTTTCTTTGTGCTCAAACGGCTCGCCACGCCCAGTCAGCAGAATCCATCTCAGGGAAGTTAATTGGAACGTTGTGATTCCAGCAGAGCATGTCAGTATCACAGAGCTGAGGCTGCATAATGATTCCATCGAAAGTTCCAGTTATGTTGCAACGCTGTGAAAAGATTTGGAGGGACATTTTTATGTGAGCTTACTAATTCCTTGTCATTTCATCTGTATTAAGACACTCGTTTACTGGCATTGTTATCTGAAGTCCTGTGGTGATGCTGGACCATCTGAGCGCGTATATATTTATGGCTGACCGATCTCCCCGAAGACACGTCATACAGTCTAGGGCTCTGAAACATGGGGGCGTTTATAGTATAGAGCAAGTCTCCTTCTCGTTTAGATAAAATAGACTTTGTAGCTTTTTTCTCTTATGAAAAAGGTGGCTAAGCCTCATGCTACCTACTACATCTATCTTTATGGGGCATACATGCTGAATGCCAGAGGAATATGCACATCTGTTTCAGTTTAAAAAGGAAGTTAAGAGGCTTTTGCCTTAACCCAAAACGGTGCAGCTTCTCTCCACATAGATGCTATAAAAAAAGAAAAAATTGCATTGCCACAGGACACTTTGCCTCCCTCAGCAGTTGTGAGTACCTTTTCTGGTTTTTACTGAGCTGTTTCCCGCTGAAACCCACCTCAGCGGACGTCTACCCTTGACCTTCCTCGTGTGGCAGCTTCCCTCTCATTTTGAGCTGCGTGGGCCCGGAGTGAATTCCACAGTTGTCTCTGTTTTGTGTTGCGACCTCCGCCCCCCCGGCTAAGTCGAGTGGAAGCTGTACATAGCACTTGCACTTTCCCCTCTGACTTTCTCCTACCCTCCTTGACCCTGCAGTTCCACGCACGCCGCCCAAGAACATCCAGGTGTACAACCCCACCCCCAACAGCCTGAACGTGCGCTGGGAGCCCGCCTCGGGGCAGGTGCAGCAGTACCGGGTCATCTACGCCCCCCTGACCGGAGCCAAACCCGCCGAGTCTGTAAGTCACTTTCTCCGCTGTGAAATGGGGCCTGTCATTACACAATTTGAGCCCCCGGGGGCTGGAGAACAAGAGTGAGGGGGGGGGGGGGGTAGTCGTCTGCTTACATCGTAGTCCAAAACGGTTGGTGTTGATTCACCCCCAAAAATAAAGACTTTCTGTCTCGAGATGAATATGTCTGGATGCCCCATTTCGCACCAAAGGGCGGGAAATATGTCCGAGCACATCTGTGGGAAGCCTCGATGGAAGTCAGATGTGTTTGAAGTCCCGCGGCCTCAGATAAAGGATAATGGGGCCCGCTCCAAAGATTGCACATTCCATTTCGATGTAGGATCGTTCCGTTTGAGAGCGGCAGGCTGTTTTCATACACGTGTCCTACACCTGCATGGCCTCTCCATGGCTCCTTTGGTCGCGACACGACCAGTTCAGTCTGAAAACAAGCCTGAAAGAAGGGTCCGGAGGCAGCTGTATTTACCATGATGTAATGACTCCCTCAACAAGTAATAGGGGCTGGGTGTCGTGCTGATTGTGGCGATACGGACACTGTAATCCCCGCTGTTGTTAGACACCGCATTGAGATTAAAGCCAAAAGTGTGTTCTGTAATAACAGCCGCATCGTAGCACTAACTGTTTACCAGTCGCCCATAACGGATGACTTTGTTTAACATTTAACCTCCTAAGGCTTTGTTAGTGTTGCGTTGTTTTTTCGGCAACCCCATGCATCAAAAATGACACCGGTAAAGAGTAACAGTGAGCTCATTATGTACATTAGTATTGCCAGATTGGTGTGTAATCCACAGAGGGTTCATTCGAATAGGGAGATTCTCTCGGGTTGTTTTGGTGATGTTTATGACCCCCCCTCCCCCCCCCCCGTGACCCCTCTCAAAAGGTCCTGGTTCCTGGGAACATCAACAACGCATTCTTGGACTTGCTCATTCCGGACACCCCCTATTCCGTCAGCGTGCTGGCTCTGTACTCGGACGGGGAGGGGCACCCGGTGAAGGACAGCGGCAAGACCCGTGAGTGTCCCCATCGGATCGTGTGCCTGCTTGGTTTCCCCCCTCCGACTCACGCAGTACACACACCAGCATGCCCCCAAGGCTCTTAGCTCCAGCATGTCCGCTGCAGTAGATGTGTGTGTGTGTGTGTGGGTAACTGATGGGGGGCGGTGTGGCGTCTGTGTGTGTGTCGCAGTGCCCCGTGGTGGCCCTCGGAACCTGCGTGTGTTCGATGCCACCACCAGCACCCTGACCATCGGCTGGGACCACGCGGAGGGCCCCGTGCAGCAGTATAAGATAGGCTACGCCCCCATGACGGGAGACCCCATCACTGAGTTTGTGAGTACACCACCTGATTGTCTGTTGTAAGACATCACAAAAACACCCCTCGATTGATAGGTTACATAGTTTGAAGGGTTCCTATGTTTGCATTTAGAAACAATGTACTAAACATGCTGCCATTTCTGTATGACTGAGGTTTTGTAATATTCACATTATTTGTGGAGCGCAAGGGAGGGAAGCTTAACTTGTCTCTTCTTTACAAAAGATGTCAAATATACTCTATTGAAAAACTCTCATGTTTATGTTATTGAGAAACATTGCAAGAAAAGATTGCAAGTAGCAAAAACATTGACCTGCCACGGGCAACAAGTAATCAGACGTATCGATGTTAACTCTCATATCAGCTCTCATGTTCAATGTGGAGTTCCAGCCAAGATCTTGAATGAAGTCATCCCGAGATCTTAATTCTTGTCTGAGTTGTGAGATTAATTCATGTCTTAGTAAGACCCTCTGAGACGGTGTTGCATTATGAATGGTCGTAAACACCGGGTTTCACCAACAGTCGCGGAAGGCCAGCTGTCTTTCACCCGAGCTAGGAGCCTGAGCACGAAGACTTAGAGTACACTACTTGAGAGAGAAAAATGAAGGCATGGCTCCGTGTTGACGTTTGGACAAATGGTCACCCACCGAGGCTATAAATCTGTGTGTGTGGGGTCACCAAGCATCCTTTTAACCGATCCTCATTGTCCTCTGAGTGATGATTCACTACTCTGGGAGCTAGCATTAGCAAGTAGCTTCCATCATCACTTCTTCCTTTGTGTGTTTGCATGTGATACTTAATGACTGAGGGGAGCTCTCTCTGGTGCTTTGTCACACAGACCTTCGTCCCCGGGAACAGGAACAACGCCTTGCTCCCGAATCTGCTCCCAGACACCCCCTACAACATCACTGTGGAGGCCATCTACGCTGAGGGCCCGGGCGGTTCGCTGAATGGAAACGGACGCACAGGTAATCAAACGTTTCGACCAGACCAGTTTGTTCTAGTGTACAATACTCTCCTTTGGAGACATTTCCCAGGCTAAGATAGCTGGAACGAACAATGGCAGTCTGCACAATGGGGGGAAAAAAGCTCACAATAGACAATACAGTATGAATATGAATTGGGCCAACCGAACCCAAATTTGTTTTGAAGAGTTTGGAGGACTGGGAACACACGGTAGAAGGAGCGGCAGAGCTCTGTGACTGGCGAACATTAGTCTGAGTTACACAAACAAAAGAAACTTTATGTCTTGGCTGGGAGAGTGCAGCTCCTGTTGCCAGGCGGTTTTTAGCTGGCCTCCTTCCAACCAAGGAGCCTGGAGCTACCGCAGCTACCCACAGTGCCCGGCTCCCTCCGCAAGGCCGTGGAAAAATAAACCCAATCGAAACATTTTGCATTACTCATAATAGCCTTGATAAACACAGGCAGGAGGAGAAACAGCCACGGCAGCAAAAGCACACGAGCCGACTGAGGCGACGGCTGATGCCTGCTTTCACTATGGGGGTGGGGGAGGGGGAGGGTGTGTGTGAGGCCTGGAAACAGGGGTCATGCCCCTACATGTCATTACCGGCTAATTAGCGTGACTGATTGTGTGTTGACGCGTGTTTTACTCCGACCTTGGTTCCAGTGGGCCTGCTGGATCCCAGGAACCTGCGCGTCTCGGACGAGTGGTACACCCGCTTCCGCGTGGCCTGGGACGCCGTGCCGGCGCCCGTGCTCGGATACAGGCTGTCCTACCAGCCCGCAGGTTTGGAGATGTCCTGTCGCTAACACCAGGCCACGTGTCTACCACTGTACAGGGTTGTCTCGAACCCTGAAACATCCTCCTCTGACTAGCTTTTTTTTTAAATCGTTAATAAAATTTATTTTAGAGGCATGTTTATAATTATTAATGTTAATATATCTCAACCACAATGCATTCATAGGAGCCCTACTGAAAAGCGGAATTTGCGTTGGTTGACTTTGCAGATAAGGACGAGAGCCTGGACGTGTTTGTGGGCGACGTGACGTCCTACACCCTGCAGAACCTGCTCCCCGGCACCCCCTACGACGTCAAGGTGACGGCCCAGTACACGGGCGGCACGAGCGGGGCTCTCATCGGACAGGGCACGACACGTACGTATCCCGACGAGCGGAGGCGCGTCTCCTCTGTCCCGCGCGCTGCGTCCGCTCCAGTCTGACACGCTCTCTCTCCGTGCTCTCTCGCCCCCCTTTCCCCCCCGCAGTCTACCTCAACGTGACCAACCTGGAGACGTACGACGTGGGCTTCGACAAGTTCTGCATCAAGTGGAATCCCCACCGGGCTGCCACGTCCTACAGGATCAAGCTCAACCCTCTGGTCGGTGAGTCCCCTTCTCCCACCTTCCAGTCCGTTTCACTGAGGGTCTCTCCGTCTTGACGAACCACAGTGGCTACCTGTGCGGGATCCAGCTCCTGGCCCCTCTACTTCTTCCGGCACGTTCCTGTCAGAGACGGTCCGCTGCGCTGTTTATCCCAAACGCCTTCCCCTCCCCGTGTTTACACTTGGAAGCAGGATGCGTGAGCTGGATGCTGTTGAAAGCGTTTCGACCACCAAGCTTTTAATTGTGTCTCTGTCTGCAAAGATTACATCCTCCTAACTACCGCGAGGCTTTGAATCCATCTGTTTCATATTGGCACACGAGCCCGTGAAAAAACAGGAGGCATTATCAGAGTATTTAAATACTGTCTGTGCTTGTCATTATTACTCATCCGGGCGGTGATAGGTTGCCAAGTGAAGTAGGCTCTTGCTTGTGTGAGAAGACAGCTGCTGTGGAAAAACTATCGCAGTAGATAAATAATCACAGGGGTTTGGGAGGACTGTAGGCAAACCTTTTCAAGAGCAGACAGCGCTTTGAAGTCAACAAATAAGTAAAATGTTTGTTCTCCGAGAGGAATTCAAACTGTGGTTTGCTGTCCTCACCAAAATTCCTCAGGAATTAGAATGCTAACAAAGCTAAGTCAAATGATATACAGGCCAACTCAGGAGAAGAAGATGGAGAGATGAGTCAACCATATAAGGCCACAGTCGTGGTTGTTGTGGTAAGCCTGACAAGAAGAGCCACATTTGGAAAATCTCAACATTTTCCCCAAACATTTCAAATTCAGTTACGTGCACAGCAAGATATTCTGGACATCCTGGATCTCTTTTTCCAGGAGTCTCTAAGCTAGAAGTCTGTAAGTGTCCAGCTGCATGGCGTCACCATGGTGAAAGACTGACGAATCTCCGGAGCAGCAGACATGTTTACATTCTGCCCCGAGCTCTCAGCTCACGTGTGATCTTCCCCCTTCGGTGTCCTTGTCTAGCCTCCAGTAAGGGCCAGCAGGAGATCACCATCACCGCAGCCCAGAGCCACTACTGCTTCGAGGGCCTCTCGCCCGACGCCCTCTACAGCGCCACCGTCTTCGTCCAGACCCCCAACCTGGAGGGCCCTGGGGTCAGCATCAAGGAGAGAACACGTGAGTGTGTTTTTGGATCCAAGGCATGAGAAAGAACTGCTGCGAATGAGGTAAGGTGCACGGATGTACTCGAGGGTGACTTATCCCGTCTCTGTTTTTCCCCCTCAGTGGTCAAGCCTACCCCGTCCCCAACGACCCCACCAACTCCTCCTCCTCCTCCCACCATCCCCCCAGGATGGGCTGGTAAGGACCAACGTCACCAGTACTGTCTCCAACACGCCGGTCGAAACCAGAGCACATTGACTGTTAGAGCTGTGCACTTTTGTGACCCTTGATTATCCTTGATTATTTTTCGGACTCTAATTGTGTGTCGCTTTGGATGAAAGCGTCTGCTAAAAGCCCTCGAACACCTTTTAGCAGACCGAGTTTCACAGCTGCAGTCTGACATCTAAACGGTTCTTAAATTACGAGGTCCGGCACCATAATCCAAAAGAGTTCCAATAAACTACACATTTGGCTAAAAGTCTGAAAAAGTTCAGTTCAGTGGGGAGCCCTTTTTATGCAATACTGACATAGGTGTTAAGAAAGGAAACGTAACTGTCTGTCTGCTAAACTTGTTTATGGACCTCGAACAAAGAGGAAAGAGCGAAGGAGAGAGCTCAAAGCGTGCGGCGAGCACATAAGGCAGACATTATCTATCATTTTACCAACTTCTTTTTGTACTACAGAAAGTCATTAAAGGCAGTTCTTTTCCAGTCCTTCTGGTGACCAAATGTTCCTCGTTTTCTTAGTATTTCCACCAAAAAAAGTGTGATCAATTAAACCCGATAATTGCTATGTATAGCTCAATGATGTCATCTGGCAGACCTTTTATTTGCGAGGATGCCAGCCCTAATTACGAAGAGCCATTCAGTGTGTTGGTCTCGGCGATGGGGCTCCGGTTTGGGGGGGTTGGGGGGAGGGGGGGGGTTGCACAGCGGTTCACTGGTTTGTTTTCCGGCTCCAGTGTGCAAAGGTGCCAAGGCAGACGTGGTGTTCGTCATCGACGGCTCGTGGAGCATCGGTGACGAGAGCTTCAGCAAGGTGGTGCAGTTCGTCTTCAGCATGATCGGAGCTTTCGATGTCATCGGGCCCTCAGGAATGCAGGTCCGTGGTCCGGGAAAATAGGGGTTAAAAAAAAAAACGACTTCGGAATCATTCAAAGGGGCTATAAATTGTCGTTGACTTGGAGGATTGTTGGTTTTAGTCTTAGATCTGGTGGTGCACTGTTAAATCACACCATAACTCCTTGTAATGCTGGTGTCCTTGACTTTGGAAACAGGTGTCATTTGTGCAGTACAGTGATGACTCTCAGACAGAGTTCAGGCTGAACTCCTACCAGGACAAGGGCAACGCCCTCGCTGCGCTGCAGCTCATTCGCTACAAAGGAGGAAACACCAAAACAGGTGAGCCAATCGAAACTCTGAATTCAGCTCTCGCCTCCCGGCTTCTGTTTAATCGCTGACACAGAGCACTGAACGATTGCGCCTCGAAATTCACCTTCATCGCGCATCCAGTGCCGTCGCTTGACTGGGTTGTCGTTGTCGTCAATCAGGTGTCGCCCTGAAGCACGTCTATGAGAGGGTGTTCGCCCCGAACAACGGCATGAGAAGGAACGTTCCCAAGGTGGTCGTCGCCATCACGGACGGCCGCTCCCAAGACGAGGTGAAGAAGAACGCCGCCAAGCTGCAGCACGCCGGTAAGCCCAACCCCGCCGACCTGTCCGTCAAACGCTCCGTTCCTCCCTTCTCTCTGCAGGAGATGACATAGTTTGGCTAATTGGATGTGCATTCGAGCAGCTGTGACTGACACGTCCGTCCGCGGGTCGTGCGTTCTTCCCCCCCCAGGGTACAGCTGTGTTTGTGGTCGGAGTGGCTGATGTGGATTACGCCGAACTGCAGAACATTGGCAGCAAGCCAAGTGACAGACACATCTTCGTGGTGGATGACTTTGACGCCTTCGCCACCATCCAGGACAACCTGGTGACGTTCATCTGCGAAACCGCGACATCGAGTACGTGCAATTTTTTACACGCTCTCTCTCTCTCTCTCTCACCAAGAGACGTATCTCTTTAGAACTCCAAAAGCGTCTTTTTTGATGACTTGTTTTACTGAAACATATGTCTTCATAACCTTTAAGACTTTGTTTTGTTGTATTTTCTAACATCTGTTATTTATTGTTCCGTAGCTTGTCCATTGATTTACCTGAATGGATTCACATCGCCAGGTAAGAACTCTTGCCAGATTCAACCTTGGGACCAGCCGCAGTGCATACTGTCTGTCAACGTTGGAAGCATCAGGTGTCTGACCCTGTTTTTGATCATGTGTGCGCAGGCTTCAGAATGCTGGAGGCGTTTAACCTGACAGAGAAGACCTATGGCTCTATCCAGGGAGTGTCCATGGAGCCTGGCTCTTTCAACAGCTACACGGCCTACCGACTCCACAAGAACGCTTTCCTCAACCAGCCCACAACGTAAGTCTAAACCCCAAAGCTCAAAGATGGGTCAGTGTGTCCACGTTCATTCTCAATGAGATGTTCCAATTGCTTTAGGAGAAATCCCTTTTCAATGTTTTCAAACCGAGTCAAGCACAGGGGGACTGTTCAATCTGGCAGTCAACCGATAATCAGCACAGAGCTCCGGTCAATGGTTTTAGTCTGTGACATGGCAGCATCTGCTGTATGTGAAATGGTGGTGCTATGCCGTGTGCTTTGGCCTTGGGCCCTGCTCTATCTCTTCATGTTAAAGGCCTGATTAACCAGAACAATATCTTCCCTTACATGTTCTTTTTTATTTAATCAGCAGTCTGGAACCCTGAGGATTGAAATCACCTCAGCCAAAAGGCTTTCCCAATAGCTGTCACAAACTATGGGATCAACCTCTAATGAATGGAACTGATATAATTTATGAAATGGAATATAAGTGTGCGAGGCTCTGACCAAGTTAGTTTAGCCACCCAGAGCTGCTTTTTCAATTTTTCTTTTTTAGAGTGAGTAATAAATTGTGTGCTTGCTAATACTTACAAGATGACGTTCATTTGCATATGTGAAAATCTCTGCTTTGCTGTTGGGTGGCAATAGACTGAAGGTCTGTTTAATTGCAGAATAAGCCCTGTCTAAACCTACTGTAAATTCATGCTTAATGACAGTCGTTAAAATATCCTCAGGCAACTGTGCTGAACGACATCAATTGCCAGCCCGACTTAGCCAAGCATGATTAGTTCATTTCTGTATATTTACTTGAAATGGGGTTACTGTCTGAAATGTGGGGATTGACTAAATCCTAAACGCACTCGCAAAAGAGTCCCTCTGGGGTAGTTAACACAGTGCATAAAGACGGAGCTTTAACATCGCCCGTCGGTAGTTTCATATGGGGAGCCGTGGAGCAGTTAACAAGAAAGGTCTTGCTCTGCTATGTATCGCAAAGAGACACTCTCCCCTTCAAAGTAGGTCAATGGATTTACGATGTCCTGTTGCGCGTTACGTTTTGGGTGAGGAAGCGGCAGATCGAGACAGGGCGCAGGCCTCGCGGAGGCATCGTTCCACCTGACTTATTCTGTGCCGTTGGAACAGGGAGATCCACCCAGACGGACTACCTCACTCCTACACCATCATCATGATGTTCCGCCTGCTGCCGGACACGCCCACCGAGGCCTTCGACATCTGGCAGGTGTCGAGCAAGGACCATAAACCCGAGACCGGTGTCACCATCAATCGTGAGGCGTACTCCTCTGTTTATGTGTGTGTGTGTGTGTGTGTGTGAGTCCATGTGTAGCTAAAAATGTCATTTTAATCGGTAGACACTGTAGACGGGGGTGGGGGGGGGGGGGGGTCTGGAAGCTCGGGGGGGGGGCGGGGTTAGAAGTCATGTCAAGCAGCTGTGCCCCTTTTGTGCAGACCTAATTTCAAGTGAATAGCCTCCTAAGAGGATCCAGAGCCCTGGAGGGCTGCTTTGGCCTTCATCAGTGTAACCACAGTCCCTGCTCCAGCCCCGGCATCCTGCCTTCAACTAGCTTCAGCTGGGGGCCTCACGACGCCTTGTTGCCCTGCCTGTGTTTTGTGGAGCAGCTTTCACAAAGCATAACTACCTGGGCCCCCTCCATGAGCACCACCAGCCCCCCTACACACACCCCCACCCCCACCACACACACACACAAACAGACACACAAACAGACACACAAACACGCACGAACACGCACGAACAGCGAAGACGCGAGTCCTGTTTCTACTTTACATCTCGCACGACAGCAAGTATTTGTGCAATGTCGGAGAGAAGTGTCTGAACCACGCCACTCTCAACCTCTCTCTCTCTCTTTGTGTCTTTCCTCACTTCCCAGCTGGAAGCCAAACCGTATCGTTCTATAACAAGGACACGCGCGGCGAGATCCAGAGGGTCACGTTTGACAGCGACCCTGTGAAGAGGATCTTCCATGGAAGCTTCCACAAGGTAAACACGGCCCTAAACGGAGGGACGGTGGCATGGATGGATCGCAGAATGTTCTGGAAGGCCTTGGCAGGTGGAGGTGTGGCACATCCATCACATCTGGCTCCAATGTTCTCGCTGCGTGTCCCGAGGATATATAGATCCCAGGGAGAATACCTGGCATTCCAAATGTGTTGTACATTACAGAAGGTGCGCTTTGCGACGCCTCTTCGGACATGTGCTCTGCAGAGAGTTCTGTTGGCACATGCAACAGATGGTCTCTGACTGCTGTAAAAGACTGCGTTACAGTACTGTAACGCTGGGCTCCAGTAAGTGGGGATCGGGGTTATTGGTGAGAGAGAAAGAAGGAACATTTGGTCTTTTGTGCAAATCAAGACCTATTATCACTGCCAATAAGGGAGTGTAAGAAGTTGTGGTCCATGGTTGGATGCACTTGGAAGCCCCGTTGGTTCAAGTCTGACGGAGGTTCAGTTACCTCATCTAGGTTTCTAGATAAGTTGCTTCAGCAAGTAAGACAAAGTGGAGGAGTGCAACCTAAATGGGCGAAGGCTAGCATTCTAGTACACCAGTATGGTACTCTTTCACAAGAATATATAAGTTATTTTGGGGGAGGCCAATAAATATGTACTGCTGTCGCTCGTTGGAGCGCGTGTCTGGAAATATTGGGTCACTCCTCAAGCTGTTAAAGAATGACATCAGACAGGCAGCCGGATGCCAACCTCAGGGAGGTGTCCCTCCCTTCATCTGTTTTTATCTCCCCCCCCCTATCTCTCCAACTCTACCTTGTTATATCTCTCTCTTTCAACCCATCTCCCTATCTCCTCCTCTCTCTCTCTCTCTCTCTCTCTCTCTCTCTCTCTCTCTCTCTCTCTCTCTCTCTCTCTCTCTCTCTCTCTCGCTCTCTCTCTCGCTCTCTCTCTCTCTCTCTCTCTCTCTCTCTCTCTCTCTCTCTCTCTCCCTACTTGTCTCTCTCTCTCTTCCTCTCTCTCTCTCTCTCTCTCTCTCTCTCTCTCTCTCTCTCTCTCTCTACTTGTCTCTCCCTCTCTCTCTCTCTCTCCCTCTCTCCTTGTCTCTCTCTCTCTCTCTCTTCCTCTCTCTCCTTCCCTCCCATAAACGCCCTCCTTCTCCCTCGTCCCTCTCATGGCTCTATTCCCTCCTTTCCTCCCACCCCTTCCGCCTCTTTCTCCTCCTCCCCTCCACTCCTCCCCTTGGCTTCGCTGCACTTTTGCTGTCTGGACCAGAGCCTTGTCCCTCCTCTGTAGCCTCTGGTAGCTGACCGCAGGGGAATTCACTCTGTTGCCTTAGTAGCGGTGAATCTGTTTTGCGGTTTACCCCCCAGCATGGTTGGATGTTCCGATATGGACCTGGGTGAGATTTTGAGTTCACGCCAGATCAAATGGATTTTAGCTACAGACCATAACTCCTGGCAGTGCCTCTGTGTCATATCACCTCTCCCCAATGGTTCTCGACAGGCGGCGTGATCTTTACCATTCCTGAATGGGGGATAGAACGTCGGTCACGCATCTCACTGTGACACACACTAATGGAACACGATGGAGTCCCCCCCGCACACGCCTTGTTAACTAGCCATTTTTACAAAAAGCGTCAAGGTTGACAGTTCTAGTGCTGTTCTGGCAGAGGCAGGGGTTTTCTCTGTGAGTTACAGAACCGACTCCCTTCTACCAGTATCGAACACAAAGCCAAGTGTTCTTCGGCCAAAACTCGCACTCTCCTCTTTGATTGGTGTGGCCGTTTATTGTTTTAGCCATCCCTGGCAGCACAATGAAAGCGCTAGGCGGTGAGCGCTATCAACTTAGCAACATCCAGTCTAGCCACCTTTGTTCCTGTCCAACCGAGCCAAGTCAGCTTTTACCGGATCCTCGTAGCAGAGAAGCCAAAGTCCATCTGATGAGTTCTGCAGCAGGATCTCAAAAGAATGTGGAGAGTCCCGTGAGTATAGATTGAAATAAATAAAGAGGAGAAAACCATTCAATCAGTCGGTGAAGGATCCACCAGATGTGTCCGTCAAGTCCTGTCCTATATTATCCCCCTAATTCTGAGAATAGCAAAGAGTGACTTATGTTCTTGATGCGTCTCCGGAACCTTTTAGCATTGTTTCTTTTATGCATTCTGGGAAACATCGGCTTCTTCTGTGGTTTGGTCTCTTTGTAGTCTGTGAAAAGATTCCCCCATACAGTAGTATAGTCAAGGTAGACAGCACAGAAGTCTAAGTCTAATCAAATGGTCAACGTTTGAACTGAATTAAAACATTGGGACTCAGTCAGGGGAGGAGGGGAGAGGAGAGGTGGTGGGTAGTGACTGTCGTTATGGTGTAAAGAGTTAAGGGGTCTTCTAAGTGACCTCTCATTGAGGGAAAACCCCACAGTATATGTGTGTGGATAATGATAATAATAATTGGATGACTTTTATCAATTGAATGTCCCTGGAGTGGCTGCAGTCTTCACCCATACGGTTGTAGACAACACATCCATGGCATTTTTCGTTACTATCATCTCGACCTATCGTTAGCCATGTTCCAACGGAATATTGTATCGGGAAACTGTGATTGGCTACATTTGCTTGGTTTATCACTGTCAGTTGGTCAGACACTGTCTCACTGTCTCAGAGGTCTAAAAGTGGAAACGGTCCCATTTAGTCATTTCCATCCAGCAGAACGACTCTTACAAGTCTTCTGTGTTTGCTTCAGGAAAGTGCATGTTTAGCTTATTTACCAAAAACATCTCCTCATCGGCTGACACCCTGCCCGCTCTTTCCACTAATTGCTGAGAAGGCTTCACTGTTGGTCGGCTGTCGCCGGGTCCAGAGCGAGGAGTTTGTTCTTCTCAGCCCCGTGGTCGGCCGCCTTCACATTTTCGGGGACGCTGACCGCAGTGGTCTTTGCGGTCAGGGTTAGGGTTGGTTTCCTAGAGTCTGGGCATGACATTGTACAGTGAAATGTTCCTTCCGAGAGCGAACGTGATCCCTGTGGTTCAAACGGAACGGCGCGACCGCTGCCCCCTCGCTGCGAGGGAGCGTGCCTGAGGGCACGATGTCTCATCTTTTGGCGGCGGGCGAGAGCGTGTGATTGAGGACGGGTAATCGCGCAGGCCTCGACAGGCTCCACACGGCCGTGTCACCGATTGGTGGGAAGACTCATCCTCCTGTAGCGGCACGCTCTCTCTCTCTCTCTCTCTCTCTCTCTCTCTCTCACTCTCTCTCACTCTCTATCTCGCTCTCTCTCTCTCTCGCCCGTCACCGCAAGACGAGGTAACAGATGAAGGGTAGCGTTGCGAAAACCAGCGGCCTAACCCCCAGCCGATCCAGACTTTTCCTACCGTTTATCATCCACCACCAGATCCATCTAAGCAGCGTGGCTGATGTGACACGCCATGAATCATATGTAATTATCAGCTAACTACGCTATAATGAGGTTTGTAGAGGATGAAGAGCTGTGTGCTTTGGAGCCAAACTGCAGCTGATCCACATGGCCGAGCTCGCCGTTTTCTTTTTCTTTTTCTCTCTCTCCATTTTTAGAGCCTCTTCCTTCCCTTCCATGCGTCTACTTTCCTCCAATGTGTGCGCTCCTGACTATCGTCTGCGTTCCATCTGAGCTGGCGGGAGCAACCGCTCAGAGGATATACTGTACTGTAGCATATCTATTTCCACTCCAAAGCTGGATGGAGAGAAGCATTTAATTAAGAGCAGAGCGTCAGGATGCAAAGCAGACAGAAGACTTCGCCCCAGTCGAAAGTCCGACTCATTAATCAGTCTCTATCCTCGTCTTCTCTCAGGTCCACATCCTGGTCTCCCCCACCAGCGTCAAGCTAAACCTCGACTGTCAAGAGGTGGCCACCAAAGAGATTAAGGAAGCCGGAAACACGTCTGCTGATGGATATCAAGTTCTGGGCAAGATGTCCAAGTCCATTGGGTCCAAAGGCGAATCTGCAACTGTAAGTCAAAACCTGGGACTGGAAAAGCCTCCCGCTGTTTATGTCCTGGACATGAAATGGGATGTCTGCGAAGAGAGCGTGTGCATTCTGTGTGTCTGGAGGACTGGATGCGGAAACGTCTAGGAGTCGCTCTGACGCCCGCGCTCCTCATTGGAGCGTGTTTATTGGAGCGCGTTTATTCTTATCTGATGCCTCGCGGGTTAGTCTGCCCTGCCTTGTCTTTTGAATGTGTTTGTGTTTTGGGGATAGGGGGGGGGGGGGGGGTGAGGAGGATGTATCATTGACACATGTCCTCTGTAACCCTGTTTCCTTTTTTTTCTTCTCTTCTCTCTCTCTCCACAGTTCCAGCTCCAGATGTTCGATATCGTCTGCACTTTGGGCTGGACTAGCCGAGACAGATGTTGTGACCTGCCCTCCATGGTAAGAAGGGGAACGTCGCCGGGCCGTCCTGCAGGGGTGGGGCTTAGCACGTCGACCGTCCACCTAACAGGGTTCGGCGCAAGGAGGGCACGAGGATGTCCGCTCATCTGTATCCAACAAGCTCCTGGCGTCCGCTGGACCCAGCGCCTCTCAGTGAGGGGCCTGTGTGGGCCTGGCCTGGCATGGTGGATAATTCCGTGCAGTTTGTCTCATCTCTTGACAAAGCTGTAAACAAATTCATATTCATCCCACATCTTTGCTTGAGGACATTCTCACATCATCCAGACACATGAAGAACAATGGAAAAATCCAAAATATATTTTTTTGCCCTGTCCTTGACGCCAGTGGTCCTGTGATTGGTAACATGTATAACAGCTGCAGTAAAAAAAAAAAAAAACTCTTCTTCTCCCACTACAAATCCCACTTTTCTAATAGTTACATTCTGTGTGGACCGAGAGCTCAGCATATTTCACTCAAGCTCTGTCAAAGTGATTGGAGAGCAACATTTCAGACAACATGCTCTGAATACCCCTATGCAGATGTCCTCCGTTATGCCAGGCAAAGCAGAATAAAAAAGCTAGATGTGCATTTTTGGCATTTGGGGAAGGGTAAAGTCATTGGGGCTATATATTTGACAGGAAATCTTTGAGACACCTGTTTCTTGACAGTATTTGACAGCACTTGGAATGGTCCAAGTGAATGTTTTCGGGACACATTAAGTTATAGACCTGGTTGGATGTAATTATAGACTCTTGACAGTTCAAGGATAATCATTGTGTTTATATCGCCCAGCTGCATGTTCGAACAGCGCCTGATGACTTGTGTTGCCGATTCGCAGTCAGGAGCCAGGGAAAAGTGTTCTGGGAAAATCCAAGGCCAACCAGAAATACCAATAGGTTTCAAGTTCAAGTCTTCAGTTGTCAGATGCACAGACCAACACAGGGTTCACTATATAAATCCAAAACAAACAATGTAATTCTGTCAGGACATCTTCACCAACAACTTAATGACACCGTTTACAGGGTGTTATATTCTATCTCGTTGTATTTTTTTATTTTTTTTTTACTGTACAAGTGTAGCTTCGGGCGCTTTCAACACTGAGCTTTGCACTTTTCACAATCTGGAGTTTTGTGGCTATGTTCCCCCGGATGTGTTTAAGAGAACGCTCGCCTTCAACAAATAAAAGCGTCTTTTGTTGAAGAGGGACAGGATCGCTGGTGTTGACCACCCAAAGGCTCTCAACGTGCTTCAACTCTTGTGGGTGTTTCCATCGCAACTCCAGCCTCTGAGTCACTGCATGCAAGGACAGCTGTCTAGATTGAGCTGTTCTATTGTCTTTCTGGTCTCTTTTTTTGCCATTCCTAACGAGTGAGCATTACACAGCCGTACACTGTGGTTTTGTCTGTGTGAGCTGTACTTGTGGACCATCGTAATGCTAGACTGTTTTACTGTAGCCCAACCTCCTGTGTGTGTCTGTTGCAAGGGTGACTTGTCACCCTTGAAAGGATTCTGAAATGGAAGGAGGACTTCTGGCTTGAGTCCCAAATCTTCACTGTTATCTCGGCTCACCACTGCTCTGTGTGTGTGTGTGTGTGTGTGTGTGTGTGTGTGTGTCCATGCTCCACAGAGAGATGAGGCCAAGTGTCCATCCCTCCCCAATTCCTGCACCTGCACCGTAGACAGCGCAGGGCCCCCGGGCCCCATGGGACCAGTGGTAAGGGCCGCAACACACGCCTTCCAAACCCCCCAGTCGGTCATCCATTCTGACAGCTGATGGATGTTATCGTTCTGGATGCTCATCTCTTGTCAGTCTGTCCTTTCTGCCTCTCTATTTCTCTCTCTTTCTCACTCTCTCTTTCTCTCCCTTCTTTGTTTCTTTGGGTCTTTCCATTCAACCTCTCTTTATTGGATCTCCCTTGTCATTCTCCTCTCTCTATCTCCGTCCGTCTCTTTCTCTGTCTCCCCTCTCTCTCTCTCTTTCTTTCCCCTCACTCTCTCTCTCTCCCTCTCTCGCACACACACACACACCTGTGTTAATTTATGTCCAATGCTCTTCGTTCCCTCCCTAGGGCTCACCCGGTAGCAAAGGTCCTCGGGGTGAAAGAGGAGATTCTGGCGCTGTGGTGAGTCCCTCGCTAACCACCTCTCTCCAATCCCCCCTCTGCATGTTTACCTTTTAAAGTAAGGAAATATGAGTCGGGTCGTAAAACGATCGTTGACGTTGAATGTGACGTTTGACACCGAATGGGGAATGTGGATATTGTCTCCAGTAAAAGCTATCTTCCCTTGGTGCAAACCAAGATCTGTTTACAGTCTAAGTAGCTTTGAAGGGAAGAAGCACATCTGAATTCACTTACCGAGAGAGTGTTAGTCTCCTTCTTGATATTGAACGAGGTTTGACAGTGCAGATGCATTCCACAGGCTCTGGTGTCTGTTTCGAGAGATTTCAACCGGTAGCGGTTCTGAGGCACCGCCATGTTCGAGAGATAACAATATTGACTTCTTTCCAGGTCTAATTGATGCGTATGGCTTATCTCTTGTCTCTCTT
Source organism: Thaleichthys pacificus (assembly GCA_023658055.1). NCBI lineage: Eukaryota > Metazoa > Chordata > Actinopteri > Osmeriformes > Osmeridae > Thaleichthys > Thaleichthys pacificus. The sequence continues at coordinate 7,480,654 of CM042869.1, forward strand.
CGTTGTCTGGTAGGGTCCAATGGGGCCGCGTGGGGATGTGGGACAACCAGGACCTCTGGGTCTGCCGGGCCCTCAAGGGCCAAGCGGCATGTCTATTCCTGGAGAAATTGTGAGTCTCATACACACACATATTTACAACAACAACAACAACAAATGTCCTCGCATACACACATACACATGCAGCCACGGGCACCTCTGTGCTACTTTTCAGCGGTCGCACGCAAATCCCACCATTCCTCAACGCACCAAATAGGGGCCGCAGCGGCCATTTCTCGTGTCAGGAATTTACAAGGCCTGTGGAGTAATTGTGGCGGAGGCCTTGTTGAGCCTGCGTTCCATCACGTCTGGAGATAAACTAGAAGACCTACGGCTTTTTCAAAAACCACCTCATCTCAATACTTCAGCATAAATCCTCGCAGGGATTTCCACCATCGCGTGCACTCGACTGAAGTTGAGAAACTCAAAGTGAATTCACAACACAGAGCACTAGCATTCGAGATCCACGTATCACATTGCAAAGTCACTGTTTGTCTTGGACCGACACAGTGACATATTGGCTGAACATTTGATCAGGTTGACACCGCGAGATTGATGAGATTTAAATGTGCAACAAAAAAAAGAAGAAGGTTTTGGGTCTCCTCTGATTGTGTTTTCCTCCTTTCCCCCCTCCATCTTCTCTCTCCGTCTCAGGGTCGACCCGGGCCGAAGGGAGAGGCTGGTGACTCAGGCCTACCTGGGCAGAAAGTGAGTGTTCCTTTGGCCGGGAGCCGCGGCTTGTGGTTTTTGAACAGGAAACTAGGGGAATAATTCACAGGGTTGGGTTATGCTACTGCTCTGGCCTCCCTCCATGTAGCGAGGCCGCAGACAACATACATCACCCTGAGGAGGACTTGTGAAGAAGCTGTTACCAGTACCCGGTTGAGTTTTGTTTCGAGTTGCAGGTCGAATCGCTCTTCGAGTTAAGAGGGATTTCGGGGGGGGATAAGAGGGATGTACTGAAGTAATTGCTGGGAGTTCTTTTCTCAGCTGATAAACTGGTGAAAAATAGATAGGAATGTTTTCTATTGTTTTAAGCCTCTTCACTTTCTCCTACCATGTCTTTATGATTGATGGCGTGGCTGGACCGGTCGCTGTGGTGGGTGATTCCAACCGCTCTCGCACCGAATGCCAACCGTCCCATCCATATTGACAACAGTGTGCACAATGGTTTCCAGGCAATCGCTGTTTACTTTGAACTCAAAAGCATTGTACTTGCATATGTCCCCAATCAGGAACTTCTGTACTTGAGAGATCACCAGAGATGGTCTCCATTAAATCTGTTTATAGACACAGACGCTGACTAATGCAGAGCCCTGTGAAGCCCCCCTCCAGACTCATTGAAGGGCATGTGTTTACTTCACCAGCCTTTATGGTCTGAGATGAAAAAAACGAGCTATAGGCTTTGCTGAGGGCCGTGCTCTCGAAACCCAATTTAGAGGTCTTAGTTTCGGAGTTGATGCCCCTCAACATCATGAATAAGTAAGAGTAAGATCTTGGGAGTATCGATTCCAATTGGTCAGCCTTGGCTTACCCATCTCCAAGGGAATTGTGGGTAGCTTGCAGGTGACCATGTTGGAGCAGATGCTATAGCAACATGCATTTAATGACTTGCAGAATACGCAGCCCTGGTTTATAATAGCCAATAAAACGGATCTGGAATATATTATGTTCCCTGTAAATCTTATGCCAAAGCATCAAAGGCGAGAGAGGATTGATAATAAAAAAGTGAGCAGGCTTTCGGAGCAAATGAGAAGTAAAGGGAGATTTACTGTTTGACACGCGGAAAACTGCTAGTGAAACAAACTGGTTTTAGTTCGTTGGTCAAAGGTAGTTGACCTTGGTTAATGTGGCTAGTGAGGGGGGAAAAAGGGTTTCCCAGCACTGAATTGGCTGTTTTTCTCTTATGTTTCCCAGGGTCCACCTGGGCCTGCTGGTGCAATAGGCCCAATTGGACCAGCTGGACCAAGGGTGAGTAAAACATACTTTGTTGTAATGATCATGAGCTCTACACTTTTACAAGCTCCGTATTGTGCTAAACTCCCTGGAACTGTTCACGCAGGGACCCCAAGGAAAGGAGGGATCCACAGGACCCAGAGGCCAAACAGGACCGATGGTATGTCAAACCCACAATCCCTTTCTTTGGCGTGAGGTCTTTCCTTAATCAATGTGAACCGCAATAATGCACATCAGATGCCAAGCCTATCTAATACAGAGAATACATGACAAGAAGCCATTGTTAAGCGGCCTGGTTTGTTTGCTGTTATCCAGGGACCTCCCGGATCTCCTGGAAACACTGGGACTGCAGGCCAAACCGGACAACCTGGGGACACTGGACCCTCCGTGAGTTGCCACCCGCTGGTCCCGTCACATGCAATCACCCAGCACACTCATTCAATGTTCAAGCTGTCCAAATGTAACGTTTTTTTTTGTTTGTCTTTTCTGTTGTGACAGGGGGGCGTAGGTGCAAAGGGAGACAAAGGAGAGAGAGTAAGCACATTCTTTGTTGTTTGTTTCAAGAGCTAAAACCTCAAAATACAGAGTGCACTGTACTGGGAATCCATCATTATGAAGTTAGGATGTTCCTTTACGTAACTTGCACCAACTGGATATTCATCACCACGACCACCTCTTTGTTTCCAGGGCGACTTTGCTCCTCAGAACATGATGCGGTCCATCGCCAGACAAGTCTGCGAGCAGCTAGTGAATGGTTCGCGCCTCCTTTTTTTTCTTCTTTTTCTCCTTTTCATGCACTGCAGGCAGAAGTAGTTCTGGCAATCGCTTGGAAAACCAGACTCCTAACAGAGCTCGCTCAGTCTTTCCAGAACAATCTTCTCTTTTCTCAATTGTAATTTCCTCCTTGTGTTGCAGGGCAAATGAGTCGAGTCAATCAAATGCTGAACCAGATTCCCAACGGTTACCGCAGCAGCAACAACCCAGGTCCCCCTGGATCCCCTGGCCCCTCCGGCAGTCAGGGGCCCCGTGGAGAACCAGGACAAACGGGCCGGAACGGCTTCCCTGGAAGTCCGGGTCAACCTGGCCTAATGGGAGAGAGAGGTACTGTATGCCAGCCGAACAACCACAATTGTTCTTATCTGAAGTATGTTGTAAGAGAATATTCCAGGTCTCGCCCATTGGTTGATCAGTGGGGCATAGCTAGAAGGTTCTTTGAGTGAAATAGGCCGTGAATTTTTGTCTGAAAATATCAATAGAAGTGCTCCATGAAGTTTTCCAGCTCCTCATCTCCTCTCCCTCTCTCCTCCTTGTCTGTGTGGTTCTACACCTCTTGGTGTTTTTCCGTATGTCTCCCATTATTTTCTGTGGCTCTGGGAGGCTCGCATTTTTTTTTTCTTTCAAGCTGCCAGCAAAGGTTTCTTTTGTGGCACAAGAGGCATT